>CAUYQG010036066.1:0-50385 GCA_963574415.1 Tarsius wallacei | reverse complement strand
TTGCACGATGAAATACTACACAGCCATAAAGAAGAACAAAATCACGAACTTCAACCTGGATGGACTTAGAGTCTATAATACTGAATGATCTTTCACAGAAGTAAAGAACTGAGTATTGCATGTTCTCACTCACAAGCGGACACTGAACAATTATGGTAATACTGTAAGAAAAGGATTAGCAGTAGCATGAAATTGCTGGGAGGGGGGAAGGGACGTGAGATTGGCAGTAGTGGGAATTTGCCTGGGGAAACGGGGGCACATCTCATCAACAAGGTTACCTATATAATTAACATTTGCATACCCTAACCCTAAATTGTACCCCACATCTTTAAAATGAAAAAATTAAGAAAAAAAGAAAGTATATACCCATTCAGCAAAGAATTACAGAATAACCACAATGTTCCAGTCTTATGAATGTATTCTTGTATACAACATTTATCAAATAACCTACTGCATGTCTTGCCATAGGCTAGACACAAATGATGTAAAAATTAATCATACCTAATTCTAGTCCTTTAGGAAACCTACAATTTATCGCTTATCTTTCAATGTTTATAAAATACATTCTCTGTGCCTGATACCAAGCTAAGCACTTTATATTCATTAGCTCACATAAATATTACAATATTGCCATGGCATATTGTATTTTGCTGCTCCAGATGCCCTATAGAAGTTTGCCGTCCTTATCAGGAGGTGACCTCTCTGTTCCCTCTTCTTAAACCAGGTAGCTTTGGTGATTGTTTAGAATAGGTTGGCTAATGTGATGTTAAGTGACTCTATGTCACATTGAGTGATACAGTTTTGCTTGGCTCTCTGTCTCTTGTGACAGTTACTCTAGAATACAACCAACATGCTGTGAAGAAGTCCAGCACACATGAAAAAAATGCCTAAATGGAGAGAGCCCGTTTCCCAGTCCTTAGTTCCAGTTGAAATTTCAGTCATGAGCAGCAACAATTTGGCAACCTTGGGAAAGTGCCAACATGGAAGCAGTTGTGCCCACAGATGAGTATCCACAACTGATGTCTAGTGGAGTATAACAGAGCCTTCCCTACTGAGCCCTGCACAGATTGCAAATGCACAAGCAAAATACCTGTGTTTGTTTTTGTTTTTTTTTTGTTAAGCCTCTGTTTTGACATGGTTGGTTATATAACAATTAACCAGAACAAATGCTGAGATTAATGTTAACATAATTCTCATTTCACATATAAGGAGCAAGAAACTTAACAAAGATAAATAACACTAAGGTCACACCACAGCTATAAATGAAAGCAATAAGAAGAGCCTTAACTGAAACCTAGGGCAGAACCTAAGTTCCAAATTCTTAGCTGCATTGCTGTACAGGTTGCTGATTCCAGAAGAAATTTGAAAGGCATGCATTTGACTGTTTTTTTAATTTTTTTTTTATTTTAAAGATATGGGGTACAATTCAGGATTAGGTATACAAATGTTCATTATGTAGGTATCCTTGTTGATGAGATGTGGCCCCCTCTTATCCAGGCAGATTCCCACGACTGCCAATCCCGCTTCCCCACTCCCCTCCCGGCAGTTTCCCACTATTGCCAAGTCTTTTCTTATAGTATTATGACAATTGTTCAAGGTCTGCTTATGAGTGAGAACATGCAATTCTCAGTTCTTTGTTTCTGTGAAAGACCACTCAGTATTATATACTCTAAGTCCATCCAGGTTGCTGTGAAGTTCATGATTTTGTTCTTTTTATGGCTGCGTAATATTTATTGTGTATATGCACCACATTTTTTTGTCCAGTCCTCTTTTGATGGGCAGCATGGTTGGTTTCATATTCTTGCTACTGTGAACAATGCTGCGATAAACATACATGTGCAGGTATTTTTTTTATAGAGCGATTTGTGTTGTTCTGAGTATATTCCCTGTAGGAGGTTTGCAGGGTTGTATGGAAGGTCGAGTTTTAGATCTTTTCAGAATAGCCACACTGTTTTCCATTCTGACTGCAGTTAGGTGGTATCTCAGTGTAGTTTTAATTTGCACTTCTTTGATGACTAGTGAGGCTGAGCATTGTTTCATGTATCTGTTGGCTGCTTGTATGTCTTCCTTGATGGTTAATATTCATATAATGAGCAGATGCACTCCACCAGGCATGGGTTAAGTAGAAGGTGACAAAGAAAAATGAGATTTCAATGTTACCCTCAAGGAGTCCACAGTTTAGTAGAAGAAACTAATTAAATGCAATTACAATACAGTTGGATAGTGCTTTCATAATACCAAGCATGTATTAAGCTGTTTGTGTATGGCACTAGGGTAGGTAGTTTAAATTCTCATAATAACCCTAGGAAAATGATGCTACCAGTCTCTTCACTTAGATGAGAAAACTGAAGCACAGATAAATGAAGTAACTTGCTGAAATCCATAGAGCTGTTAGGGGCAGAACCAGGATTTGAGCCTGGGCAGTTAGTTTCTAGAAATGTACTAATCTAATGCTGCATAACAAATAATCCCAATGCTTAGTGAGTTAAAGGCGCAAATTATTATCTTTGCAATTCCTGTCAGAAACTCTGGCATGGCTTAGCAGGGTAGTTCCAGCTCAGAGTCTCTGCTGAGGATATACTCAAGTTTCTGATGGAAGCTACAGTCATCTAAAGGTTTGGGGGTTAAAAGATCCATTTCTAAGATGGCTGGCTCATATGGTGCTGTTGCTGGCTGGGTCCTCATTTGTTCTCCATGTGGGCAGTTCCACAGGCTGCTTGAGTGCCCTCACATCATGGTGGCTGGCCTGCCCTCAAGTGGGTGATCCAAAAAGGAGCAAATGGGAGCAGAAATGTCTGTTATGACCTAGCCTCAAAAGTCACACATCAAGTCTGCCATTTATATTTGTTAGAAACAAGTCACTAAATTTTGTCCATATTCAAGGGGTTTGGAATCTATAAACCCCTTGGCTCTACAGTTTGAAGGGAAGGTCAAAAAATTTGAAAGGTAAAATAATTATTTGAAGATCAAAAAATGTGTGGAAATATTTTAAAGCTGCACAGAGGTAAGAACAGGAGGTCACATAATGCAGAGAAACAAATGCTTGGCTCAATTCAAAGGATTTTAACCCTTGATTTTGGTCCTTAAAAAAATAAATAGAATCAGCCATTTGTTTAATTCTATTAGTCTTAGAGAAGAAAGCAAAAGCAATTCAGACAAATAGCAAGTATAAAGGTTAAAAAAAAGTTTAGGGAACTGAAAACTACTCAATATTTGTCCTTAAGGAAGCAGAGATGAGAGATGGGTTTCAGTAGTAGATAAAGCTAAGATTTCAGAGGATGTTTTCATGCTAATGAGCTTAATCTCATCTATTGTATTGGGACCATCTAAGGTAAGGTGATGGAACAGTCAAAATTGTAGTGTAGAAAATTCACTATAGTTTCATGTAAAGAATAGAATGAGAAGAATGAGTGTGGAGTCGGGAGATTAGTTAGGAAGTTATTGCAGTTATTAAATCTTAAGGAAACAGAAGATGGGAACTATTATAGGTGTAAAAGGGAGAGGACCTGGTGGGCAGGAGAGATGGAATCAATAGTACTTGGAAACAGGCTTGTTGCATGACAAGAGAGAGGAACCTAAGAAGATTCTTTGGCTTGTCCTGGCTGGACGGCTTCACCTACACTCTGAAGAGTTACTGGTGAGCTTGACTACCTTCTTCAGTTGCAGACATGAGGAAATTAAGTGTCAATTATGTTGAGGATGACAATCATGATCTTTGCTTGGTGCTTTGGATAGCCAAGGTAGAGAAGAAGGAAAAACAGCATTTGCAAGTCATGTATATGCTCAGGGCAGAAAACTCTGCTCCCTTAATGAAAGAACTCTGTTACTTGCTTTATAGTTTAATTTTGAGGACTAAAGGAAGCATTTTAGCTAAATGAACTACCTAGTACTTAGGATTTAATAAAATATAGCTTTGGATTAAAGTCACCTCTCTCGCAGGGAAAAGTTACCAAAAGTTACCTTGTCTATTGGAGAAGATTTGGACTTGTACTTCGTAGATTTCTACATTGGCCTATATCACTGTATGTTTCTCATTGGTGGCCTGCTGTTTTGTCCAAAATTAGTCTGAAACTCAAAACCTTGAAACCCCAAACTGGCAATATTTTCTCCACTCTGGTGTCTACATCTCAGCCTAAATGAGCAGATGCTTTGAACATGGATTTCAGTTTGGTAACTTTCTTGTCTAAAACTAAAATCATCTTCTTGGAATTTCATTTCTATTTTATTTTGATCCAAGCTGAAATCATTTCCTTCATTCCCAACACTAATGATTTGTTTTCCCTGAAGAGAATGTGTAGAAACTTCTCCCATTAACAAATAATAATAATATGGGTGGTTGAAAGTGAGGACTTACGAGGTACTGGACACTCTGCTAAGGGATTTGCATTATTTAATATTACTTAGCACTCATAAAATATCTGCTATAGGTTTTATTTCTATGCCCCCTTTGACAACTGAGACAAACAAAAACATGTAGAAAGTCTCACATCTAGATTCAGAATTCCATAAACTCTCACACAGGCGGGGAGTCTTTTTCTGTTTTTTTTTTTTTTTGAGTTGGAGTTTCACTCTGTCGCCCAGACTGGAGTGCAGCGGCTGCTCTCGGCTACCGCAGCCTCGACCTGCTGGGCTCCGGCAATCCTTCCGCCTCAGCCTTCCAAGTAGCTGGAACTACAGGTGCATGCTACCACGCCCTGCTAATTTTTTTTATTTATTGTAGAGATGAGGTCTCGCCAAGTTGCTCAGGTGGGTCTCGAACCCGTGGGCTCGGGCAATCCACTCACCTCAGCCTTCCAAAGGTGCGGGATTACAGGCTGAGCCACCGAGCCCGGCTTTTTTCTGTTTTTATCTAGGGATCTAAAGGGACTAAATATTTTGTTATAAAGGATAATACAGACCTCATTCTAAAACATATTGTTTATCAAAGAAAAGGCTACTAGTAACTATAAATTTATGGCAGAGTTTCTATGTCTCAGTACGATTAACATTTAGGGACAGATAATTATCTGTTCTGGAAGCAGGGGTGGGGGTTAGCAGTAACCCAAGCCTCCACTCGCAAGACGCCATTAGCACCTTTGCCCAAATTGTGACAACCAAAAATGTCCCCAGACATTGTCAAATGTTTTTTAGGGGCACAATTGCCCCTGGATAAAGACCACAGCTCTAAAGCCCAGAACCATCCCAGAAATCGTCTCTCAGATGGAGTCATCCATGGGGCAGATTCATTTTGGTAAATCTGGAGGTCAAAGAATAAGTTCAGGGCACAAGGATAGGATCTCTAGTTGATTTTTGGGCATGATGAAAAGACACTGTCAGACTGAGTTGACTGGGGTGTGTGTTAAGAAACAACACTCAAAAGGGAATGAGAGGCCCAGGATTGGCCAAGAGGGGAAATTGAGTGCCAACATAGTTGGAACAGATGCCTCAGGTGGTGTCACTAGGAGCTGAGGAGCCGTGGAGCCAAGATGTCCCCTCAGAATTATCCGAAATTGACACATGGTGACTGTACCTTTGCATGCCCCTGTTGACCTGTTATTGGACGTGGGTTGCCCCTGGAAGAGCCATAAACAGGGACGAGGACTACTCCATGAGTACTCAGCAGCTAAAATTCTTGACAGTTTAAAAAATAAGTGCTTATAAAATGAGCACTTGGTTATAAAAATGAGATCTAATGGCAAGCCACAGGAGTCATTACAGACACTAACTAGTGTTTTAGCCTCTGTGATAAATGCTTTGCATATAGTTTCTTAAGTGCTCCTTACCAGAACACACTGTATCATGTAGGCACCACTCTTCCCATTTTACAGACGAGGAAATCAAGTTCACATGGATTTGGATTTTTTGGAGACAAATGACTAAAATCCTAATTCAAATTGTCTTAAGCAAAAATAAATTAAATAAATTTATTAGCTCTGGAAACTGAAAAATCTACCCATAGATTTGGCTTTGAGTGTCAATGTAAGCAGGGTTGAAATGGTGGCAGCAGGATTCGGTTTCTTTCTCTCCCTTGGTTCTGCTGACTGGCACTGGCCTCATTTGTAGATCCCAAAGAGTTGCTCCCATGTTATCCAGACTTAGTTATTTCAGCATGCTTCCCACCACACTCAGACAAAATTCTTAGAATGGATCCCCTTGCCTCTGATTGGCTCGATTTTTGTCATACTTCCGTCTTGAACCAATTGCTGAATCTAGGAAGATGGTGAGAACTGGTTATCATGGCTCAGGTTGCTTAATCTGTCTCTGGAGCCAGGAACAGAAGTCCCTTCCCAGAACCATCTGAGATGAGAGTGGGAAGTAGGTAGACTTCGTCTCCTAAAAACCCATTGTTTTGCCACCTCAGGAAGGAGTAGGGGATGGATGCCGGGTAGAAAAGGCAACAAATGTCCTCCACAGAGCCTCAGGAGCTG
The DNA here is from genome assembly GCA_963574415.1 of Tarsius wallacei. NCBI lineage: Eukaryota > Metazoa > Chordata > Mammalia > Primates > Tarsiidae > Tarsius > Tarsius wallacei. Next base: position 43,978 of record CAUYQG010036066.1, on the reverse strand, counting down.
AGTTATCTCAAGGTCATAAACTTGTAAAGATGCACAACTGTTTGACTCCTTAGTCCTTTCTCTATTCCTTCCCTCTGCTTTTTTTTTGGAAAGAAGAAGCTGCCATGATGATTCAGTATAGGGGTTGGCAAACTACAGCCCATGGGTCAAATGTGGCCAACTGCCTGTTTTTAAAGTAGCTTTATTGAAATTAAGGCTAGCCCATTTGTATACATATTATTTATGACTGCCTTCATGCTACAACAGCAGATTTGAGTAGTAACAGAGCCTGCACGGCTCTAGTGTCCTAAATGATTTACAATCTGACCTTTTGCTGAAAATGTTTGTGTGATGGTGAATTTTTTTAAGGGGGGATTTTAAAAAGTTATGTTTTATTTATTTTTTTTCTTTTAATTTTAAAGTTTTATACAAATATATCGGGTACAGGTGAAATTTTGTTGCATATATATAAGGTAGTGATCAAGTCAGTGTATGCAGTATGTCTGTTACCCCAGTACAATATATTTTTGTTGTCACCATGCTGTGCTATCAAACATGGATTTATTCTTTCTAGTTTACTGTATGTACCCATTAACCCACTTCTCTTCATTATCTTCCCAGCCCCCTACTCACTTTCCAGTCTCTGTTATCTATCTTTCCACTGGTCTACCGTCATATAATCAAATTTATAACTCCCACATATAAGTGAAAACAAGCTATAATTGTCTTTTTCTGCCTGGCTTATTTCACTTCATGACCTCCAGTTTTATCCATGTTGCTGCAAATAACATGATGGTTAATTTTAAGTGCTGACGACTGGACTGAGGGTTCAGCACTACTCACAATTACCCCTAGTGACCCACTAGAAAAATATTTGTTTCCTATTTCCACAACATTATGTTTTGCTGGCCTAGAGGTCTTAATTCCAGAGGGAGAAATGCTTCTACCAGGAGACACAACAATGATCCCACTGAACTGAAAGTTAAGACTGCGACCTGGTCATTTCAGGCTCTTCATGAGTCAACAGGCTAAGAAGGGAGTTATCGTGTTGGTTGTGGTGATTAATCTGGACTACCAAGGGGAGATGGGGCTATTACTGCACAATGGAGATAAGGAGACTTAAGTCTGGAATATAGAAAATCCCTTGGGGCATCTCAGTATTACCATGCCATGTGATTAAAGTCAAAGAAAAACAATAACAACCCAATGGCCCAGACCCTTTAGGAATGAAGGTTTGGGTCATCCCACCAGGTAAAGACCATGCCCAGCAGAGTTGCTTACTGAGGGCAAAGGGCATACAGAATGGAGATGTGTGTGTGTGTGTGTGTGTGTGTGTGTGTGTATATATTTATCCAGATCCTATCAAGTGACCAATTGCAGAAGTGAGGAATGTAATTAAGAGTATTTTGTCCCTATTTTGTTAAAAATAGATTTGTGTATATATACATGTATTAAGCAAATGTTTTCTTTCCTCTTTTTTCTTTTTATCATATAACATAAGATTTATTAACTTTATATAAGCATTTGAGTATTGTTAATTTTCATCACAGTATTTGTTATGGGCCATCAGGAGAAGAGTGCAAACCTCACTTAAGAATTTTGTCTCCTCTTCTGGGAACAGGATTAGTTCATTTTTGGTTGTATACAGGAGAGTTGTGTCATGTCTGGTAGAATTATGACCTTGATATTATCTTTATCTGGAAATTACGATTTAGGGACATGCCTTAAAAGGAGTGGGCTTGTGATGGTGTCAGCTTTACTGGATTGAGATGTTCTGGGATGATTGATAAAGCATTGATTCTGTGTGTCTGTGAGGGTGTTTCCAGAAGAGATTTACATGTGAGTCAGTGGACTGGAAAATGAAGACTGATCTTCAAAGTGTCAGACATGGCACCATCAGCTGGGGGCCTGAGACAAATAAGCAAAAGGAAAAATTCATTCTCTCTCTCCCTCTCTCTGTTTCAGAGTGGCATTCCTTTCTCTTCCTATCTTTGCACATCAGACTAGAATCTTCAACTTTTGAATTCTGGGACTTGCAAGAGTGGCCTCCTGGGGTTCAGAGACCTTCAGCCTCAAACTGGGGGCGTTGGCTTCCAGGCTTGGACTGAGCCATACTACCAAATTTACTGGTTCTCCATCTTGCAAGTGGCCTATGGTAGGACTTCTCCAACTCTGTAATTGTATTTCAATTCCTCTGATAAATTCTTTCTCATATATCCTATTGGTTTGTCACTCCATGATTTAGAGAATGAACCTGTACTGATATTCTCCAGAGGTTGCCTGCAGGATGGAGCCAAGATGTTGAATTTGTCTTGTGTCACTCTTGCTTTCACTCCCATGTGAAATCTTGGGAACACTAACCATATTGCTTGCTTGCTTTCCTGTTCACCTAATACTAGGTTGATTTGTCTCTACTAGAAGACTCCCATAATTTAAAAAAAAGTGGAAACAATTCAGGAAGGAAGACGTGGCACAAATTGCATGTACAAATGTTCCTGAAATTCACCCATTGTACATATTGTTCTTCTTTATGGTGTTTTATTTATCTCCCTTCAATAGAACCGAGAAACTTAACAGCAACTAATACAACAAAACTCATTTCAGTCCCTCCATTAGACCAAGAAGATTTTATTTTTCCTATTTTTCTGTCAGATTTTAAATAAATGTGGATTTATTTCCCTTCTCGTCTCATATTGGAATATATCAATCTACAGCAAGATCTCATTTTAAAAAGATGTTCTTATATTACAAGAGGTCTTTTAAAGGGGGAAAAATAGCTCCACTTCAGAAAACACTCATGACTAGAAACCAAGTATATTTATCTCCAATGACTCAACAAACATTTACTGAGTTCTTGAGTTCTGGGACCCAATTCTGGGAGTCCAGGAAGAAACTGTGGGGGACATGTTCATAAAAAAGACCTGACTTATTCAAACACAGTCAATTTAGAGAAAAAATATCTATGCTTTTTCTTCCTGCTCATGGAATTGAATAGTTATTATCCGTTGGGATGACATATAGACTTATCCATCCAGATACCCAAATATCTTTCTACCCCTAACTTTTAAAATATACTTCCATTTCTTTCTTTAATTCTATTCTAGTTTTCTCTGTTTGCTTTGACCATCTTACCTAACTATATTGCTCTATTCAAGACTAACAGAAAGCTCATCCCTACATCAAGCAATGAGAGAACTCTAAGAAGTGAAACCACAGGCAGATTTGGTTCTCAAAGAAGTAATGTCAAAGAGAAAGGACCAAGAACTCTGAAAATACATAAAGATATGTGGGCACCTTCCAACCTTTGTACCTTGACTTGTGAAAACTACCTCTTATCCTGTCTTCTCTCATCCCAAGATGCCCAGTTTCATGCTCTGGTGCTTGTTCTCAATTCTTCTCCCACCCATGCTTCTTTGCCACTTTAAGATAGACACAATCACTCATTCACCACATCCCACCTGTGCATTCAGAACATCTTCCTCCTCAGGGTGATCACAGGGTAAGATTAATTATTCTAATCAGCTTCTACTGGCTGACACAATTAATCAGAGCATGAGATAGCTCCAGAAATCTATATGGGAGGTTCCTACCTGCTAGGTTTAATTTTGTCATTCAGCACAGGGGAGGAAGGTTGTTTTTTTCCAACTAAAGAATACATTACACCATCCTCCAATGGAAGTTGTGTGAAGTTTTCCAGAGAATGTTTGACCTTTTAATGTCCCCTCTTGGGGCCTGTCACTGGACCTCTCCTTCTTGGTGCTAGGCACCAGAATTGTAGACAATTCTTTCTTCTTGGTGGAATAAAATGAGGTGCTCATATTTTGATACATTTAAAATTCTTTGCTTACTCTTCCATTCCTTTTAACATTTTCAAAGTTTGTATATAATAAAAAATAAGAAAAGTTATTTTAAAAACTTCAGACTGAGCACCCCTAACATTTGTTGCATAGAATGCTAATTCTGAAAGTTGCCTTGAGGAAAAGTTTACAATCCAAGATAAGGAAGCTCTAATTCTATATTACCCTTTTGAGGAGTCATAATGAAGTTATACTTAAAAATCTGATAACTCTGTGACACAAAAAACACGTTAACCAAATACAGTTAAACCATTATTTTCCAAATTTATATTATCACATATATTAGTTTTGTTGCCCCAAAAAGGAGCTTCTTAAGGACTGAGAGATGATTTCAGGCAACAGAGGTGAAGAAGTGTGAAAAGTGATGCAAGACAGGGAAAAAGCCAATCGTTAGTTACTAGTTATTGATAACTCCAGAAATCTATATAGGATGACAACAGGGGTTCAGTCTTGCTTGGGGCTCTTTATAGATCCATGTAGACTGCATCACAGAACTGTCCTACTGAAGAATAGAAGTGCTAAGGCATTTATCCATAAACTCCCAGTCTTTATTGTTTATTTTTCTGTGTATTTCTTTTTCTTTTTTGAGTTGGAGTCTCACTCTGTCGCCCAGATCACCACAGCCTTGACCTTGACCTCAGGCAATCCTTCTGCTTTAGTCTTTCAAGTAGCTGGAACCACAGGCACGTGCCACTGCCTCCCAAAGTGCTGGGATTACAGGCATGAGCCACTGTGCTCGGCCTATTTTTCTGTGTATTTCTGTATAGATCAGTTGATAACAACAAACCTTTAATATGGGGCACTGATAGTGGAGCATGGAACTGTCTGTCTGCCGCTGCAGTGTTGAAATGTGGAGACCTGAAGGGATGTGGTGTGGACATCACAAGCACTTGCTGCACTAGCTAAACTTTTAAAAAGTGTTTCAGAATGAGGCCAGACATGATGGCCCACGACTGTAATCCCAGCACATTGGGAGGCTGAGGTGTGAAGATTACCTAAGCCCAGGTGTTCAAGTCCAGTCTGGACAAATTGGTGAGACCTCATCTCTACAATAAATCTAAAAATTAGACGTGGTGGTGCGTGCCTGTGGTTCCAGCTACTTGGAAGGCTGAGATAGAAGGGTCACCTGAGCCTAGCAGGTCGAGGCTGCAATGGCCGTTGAACGCACCACTGCACTCCAGCCTGGGTGACAAAGTGAGACTCCAACTAAAAAATGTGTTAGAATGAAAAATTAGGCCAGGCTCGGAGGCTCAGCCTGTAATTAGGCGTGGTGGTGTGTGCCTGTGCTTTGGGAGGCCGAGGTGAGTGAACTGCCTGAGCCCGCGGGTTTGAGACCCACCTGGGCAACTTGGCAAGACCTCATCTCTACAATAAATAATAATAATAAAAAATTAGCCGGTCATGGTAGCACGCGCCTGTAGTTCCAGCTACTTGGAAGGCTGAGGCGAAGGATTGTCGGAGCCCAGCAGGTCGAAGCTGCGGTGGCCAAGAGAGGTCACTGCACTCCAGTCTGGGCGACTGAGTGAGACTCCAACTCAGAAAAAGAAAGATAAATTATTTATATTCAAAAGGTTTGCATTCTATGTAAATTTAGGAGACACTACTCAGTTTGATTATGTGATTGCTTTTCTATCTCTGACTCTATACTTTTTCTTCCTGGGAACAAAAGACTATACTTCCAGTCCCCTTGCACTTAGGAATTGACTAATAATGCTCATCAATAGGTTAAGAAGGAAGGAGTGTGTGTCCTTTCCAAACTGAGGCAGGAAATGTCTCCACACAACTCTCTTTTTTGCTTCCCCTGTAGTGACAACCCCAGAACGCATCAATGAAATTGCCACAAAAAGGAAGTGAACTTGAAAGAGTAGCCTCAGCAAGCTACTCAACTAGCAATAAAGTTTGAATAAACAAGAAATCAACTTTTATGTGTCAGCTCATTGGAACTGAAGACTTTGTGGTTTTTTTTCAATCACAGCAAAGTCTAGCCTACCTGGAATAACACAACAGCCTGAGAGAATACAGTCACAGATAAGCAAAAGTACATGTAATCTAGGATATTTCTTACACAGAATATCTGATATGTTAACTGCTATTATGGCAAAAAGCAAGGAGAAAGCAAAGAAAGACTATGCCTGTGCCTCTTATTGTACCTCACAGAGAATCTCAACAAAGGTGAGCGGCCTAGGTTCTACGTGGAAATGTCCTATTTCTGAAGAATGAGGTGTTCAAGAGGGGGGGTATTCCATTTTATGGGAGCAGATATGAATCAAACTCTTCCTGAAAAGGCAAAGGAATCTGAGTGCTATGCTTCCATGCCCTGCTTCTGACTCTTTAAATGGGCTCATTGACCACTTAAAATATATAAAACATATACTTTCTATCCCAAAAATGTGAATTATTGAAGCAATCACCCACCCTTGCTCATTCCAATTTGCTTTCACTACATTTTCCCATCGAAACTAGCTCTGAAATTTGGACTGTGTAACCCTTGTCCAAATATCTTGCTGCCCTTTCTCCCCCTTTAGGAAATCCTATTACATGTATATTTTCTGTTTTAATTCATCTCACAGCTTATTAATGCCCTCAATATTTTGAAATGATCTTTCCTCTTTTCTGATTTTCGTAGTTTCTCTTGTTATGCCTGCAAGTCTTTTCTTCTGCCATTTCTAATCTCCTGTTAATCCCATCTAATTTTTTTAACATCGTGCAATGTAGTTTTCATGTCAAAATGTCAGTGTCTTTTTTATATTTCCCATGTATCTATTCTGATTTTCTATATCATGAATATAGTTATTATAACTATTTCAATGTCCTATATTATTGATAACATGTGGTCAGTGATGGATGAATTTTAAGTATTTGCCTCACTGTGGGTCATTTTTTTGCCTCTTTACATGCCTCATTTTTTATTGAATGCCAAACATTGTGGATTATACCTTGTTGGGGCTGAATATCTTTGTGTTCCTATAAATATTCTTGAACTTTGTTGTGAGACACAGTTAAATTACTTAAAAAGATCCCCTCCTATCAGATCTTGCTTTTAATATTTGTTAGCCAGGACCAGAGTGGTGCTCAATTGGGCTAATTACTGCCTGTTAGGCAAAATTTTACTTCCAATGACTGTACTCACCCCCAATGCTTCATAAAATAGAGATTTTTCTTATCTGATTGGTGGGACCAGACATTATTTCTAGCCCTGTGTGAGCACCAGGCACTGTTATAGCTAATCCTTTGAGGTGGTTATTTTGCTCACATCATATAGCTTTCTCATATACATGAGCAAGTCAGTATTCAGCCAAATATTCAAAAGATACTCTTTAAATCACTAGAGCTCTCTTTCTGTGCAGCTCTCTCTTCTCCAGAACTATCTTAGTGAATTTAAGCTGCCTTGGTCTCCTTGAACACTGAGTTCTGTTCCTTGACTCAGAGCATCTATCAGGTTGTTTCCCTCAAGGCAGTAAGATATGGAAATTACAAGGTTTGCATTGTCTGTTTCCCATCACTCTAGTATCACTATCTTTTGTTACCTGATGTTCAATGTCCTTAAAGTCATTTTTTTTTATTTGGAGTCTCACTCTGTCACCCAAGCTGAAGTGCAGTGTCATGCTCACGGCAACCACAGCCTCAACCTGCTGGGCTCAGGCAATCTTTCAGCCTCAGCCTTCAAAGTAACTGGAACTACAGGCATGCGCTACCACACCTGGCTTATTTTTTTATTTAGTGTAGAAAGGAGGTCTCACCAAGTTGTCCAGGCTGCTCTTGAACCCCCGAAAGCTCAGACAATCCTCTCACCTCAGCCTCCCAAAGTACTGGGGTTACAGACTTGAGCCACAGCGCCTGCCTGGCCTTAAGACTTTAAACCTAAAGTCATTATTTCATATGTCTTATACTGTTTATTTTCTTTTACATATTGTTTTCTTTTTGCTTTTTTGTTGTTTCAGACTGGTTAGTAAATCTGATCTTTGTTATTTCACGTTATCTAGAATTAGAACTATGACTGATTTTAACTCCTACAAAAATCTTTTTTGGAATTTGTGGTTTAGCACGTCTTTTTTTTGTCTATTTGTATGTGAATTTTTCCTGTTTGGAACTTGGATGCAATTTCTGGAAATGCAGCAGCCATTTTACAATCATAAGTACATAGATGACATGCATTGTACAATTCCAGATAGTGCTATTCATGTACAGTAAAATGTGAATGGTGTCCCTTGATGCTGTGCAATGTGCAGTATATGTAGCTATACTCCAAAGCCCAAAAAAAGGAAGGACAAAAAGAAATATCCTGGGTATTAGCCCTGGTTTGTCCACATTCTGACTTCTTGTTGTGTGAAAAAAATAAAACCTCTTACCTGTTTAAATCACTGTTTTTCTTCGTTTCTGTTACTTGCAGCAGAGAATAATCGTGACTTATAGCCCTCTACTTTTGTCCTCCATAGGCAATGAATATTGGCGTATAACATTACCCAAAGCATGGAAAACAAAAACAAATCAGTTCTACTGAAAGGACCTCCCTCATCCCAACCCCAGTGGGTTTGATGTAGAAATAGACACTGTAGGTGGAAATATTTCATTTAAAGTGGGGTAATAAATGATTAAAACAACTACATCCATTGCATGTTATTTTTGTGTCAGACACTAGGCTAAGAAGTGCTTTACATAAATTCTCAGTTAATCTTCAAAATTACATGAAGATGCAGGGATTTATAGATTTATTCAGCAAATATTTATGGATTATTAAACTGTTCTAGGTTCTGCGGACATACCCATGAATTATGCAGTCTTTTCCACACATGGGGTTACATTCTGGCAAGAGAGTCAGGCAACATCAAATAAATAAAATAAAAATTTTAAGCTATGAACAAATTTCTTAAGATTATTAAAACATTAATATGATAAATGGTGGTTATTTTATATCAGGTCACTGGGAAAGATTTCTCTGAGGAGTTGCCTTTTAAGGTAAAATCTGAATAACAAGAATGAGACAATCACATGAAAATCTGAGCATCTCAGGCAGCGGTTACTGCTGGTGCAAAGGTCTTAAGTTTAGAAGGGCATGGTGGGCTGAGGGAATAGCAAAAATGTTCAGTGTTTTTGTAAAGTTAAGATGAAAAGAGATCAAGCTAAAGGTGTTTGTAGAAGGACAGTCATGAAGGATGAGTAATCCATGGTCAGGAGTATTATTGCATTCTAAGTGTGATGGTAGGTCATTGGAGGATTTTAAACATAGGAGTACTATGTTTTTTTTTTATATTTTGCAAAATCAATTTTTGCTCTTTAATGAATCATGGGGAACAGGGAAAGAATTGAAGCAAGAAAATAAATTAGCAAGCTTCATAGCTGACCAGAGGATGAAAAGACTCTTCTTGGATATGGTGACAGGAAAGATGAAGGCATAAAGATGAGTTTGGACTATGCTTTGGAAGTGGCATTTTCAGAACATTTTAGGGATTCATTATGGACTGTGAGAGAAAGGAATCGAAATTTCGCTTAGGGTTTTAACAGGAATTATCACTCCCATCTTACATATGAGAGTGCCAAAAAGGTATACACATTTTAAGTATGACACATTCAAAAGGCGTGAATCAAATGAATTAGGACAGACAACAGTCAAAGAAAATGGCAGAAACTCAGCTGAGTGAACATCGTTATACACATTGCTACTATAATTTAATTCAACTTAGAAAAGTAATACATAGACAACACCTCTTAAAATGTGTATATATTTTTGACCCACCCCTACGTATGAGAAAACATCTATATGGAGAGATTATATATGTGAAAGACAATGTAATTTGCTGACGGTCACATAGCAAGCCCATGGCACTCATTTATCGTGTATTTATTTGTTCAGTAAAAAAACATGTGTCAGGTACAGCAAAAACAGGGGTGCTCAAGACAGTCATGGTACCTGATGGAATTTATGGCGTAGAGGAGTAAAAAGTATGAAAATAATTGTACACCCATGCCCAGAAGATATTTTACTGCATTATTAAAGTGCTTGAAATAATCTGAAACCCACGGGCATGGTGGCTCACACCTGTAATCCCAACATTTTGAGAAGCTTGGATGAGAAGATGGCCTGAGCCCATGGGTTTGAGACCAGCCTGGACAACTTAGCGAGACCTCATCTCTACAATAAATTTAAAAAATTAACTATAGCATGGTGTGCCTGTAGTTCCAGCTACTTGGGAGGCCGAGATGGAAGGATCGTCTGAGCCCAGCAGGATGAGGCTGCAGTGGCCATGAGTGTGCAAAAGCACTCGGCCTGGTTGACAGAGTGAGACTCTAACTAACCAAAAAATCTGAATTCCAAAGTCAGTCATTAGCCGGACTCGGGAGCTCAGCCTGTAATCCTGCGCTTTGGGAGGCTGAAGTGAGTGGATTGCCTGAGCCCGTGGGTTCGAGACCCACCTGGGCAACTTGGCGAGACCTCATCTCTACAATAAATTTTAAAAAAAATTAGCTGGGTGTGTTAGCGCGTGCCTGTAGTTCCAGTTACTTGGAAGGCTAAGGCAGAAGGATCGCCGGAGCCCAGCAGATCGAGGCTGTGGTCGCTGGGAGCAGCCACTGCACTCCAGTTTGGGCGACAGAGTGAGACTCCAACTCAAAAAAAAAAAATACAAAGTCAGTCATTATAAGCCAGTTGTCATGCAGTACCTTATAATTGATTGAATTTCCTGAGGTTTAAAAAGAGACGGCACTCAGGACACTATATATGCTCCCTTCCATTCCCCTTAGCCCACTTTGCTCTTTGCTTGGGTTTGGTCACACATCCACAACCACTTCTAGATTTTAAAAAATGTTTCTTCTCACATGGCCTGCTGGTCATTACTGCAAGAGTCCTGATAAACACCTACTGAACATTACCTACTGTTTTAGGTACTGGACTGGTCACTGTAGCAACAAAAAAACAAGTAATAGATATTTTTGCCAAGAAACCATCTAGTTGGAAAACAGAATCACACATAATTGTTTCATCGCAGTATAATGTCATAATTGAGATAGGCTTAGGGCACCATTGGGTCACATGGAAGGGTATCTTACACAGAATGGTGATAAGTTATTAGAAAAGTTTTCTTAGAGGAAGGAATTGAGAAAAAAGGAAAAGGAGAAGGATTTTTGCCACGCAAAGGAGGGAAAAAGAATTCTAAGGTAGACAGAGCAGGCCAAGAAGAATCACAGAAGCCTGAAGTAACATGGCAAGTCCAGGGAACTAAAATATGCTTGGACCAGAAGTGAAAAGGAGGGTGGGAGAAGGTGAGCCTAGAGAAAGAGATCTCATCCTGGCCCTACCTGCAAGTCATTACAAAGCCTCTTTTATCATTGTTTTCCTCTCCCTTTCTCTTCTCTCCTTTCCTTCAAAAAAACAAAAGAAAAAAGGATTTTTCAGTGCAGACTGCAAATTTTGTTGGTTTTCTATCTTATTTTCTGGGGACCTGCTATATTCTGATCATGGATCCTCTTTTGCTTGGGGGACAGCTTAGCATTTTCATCAGAAATTCATTCTGTCCCTCTTCCATCCAGTTGTTTCTAACTAAAAAAGGAACCTGCCAGATGGAACAGGTCAGGATCTTGACAGAATCTTCTATCTGTGTTTATTTTAGAACACATAAAAGAGATCCTGAGTCGGTGAGGGTCATTCTCTTGTATCTTGTGTTTCCTATTCCAGGAGTTGCTGGCAAAGTTAATCTCTCAGTCCTGAGACTTTTGGGGCTTCTTTGTAGAGCCAGAAAGTCAGGTTTAGGAAACCCCAGTAGGGCTAGGCCTTCTAAAGCTTTTTGCTTGTAGGGAAAAACATATTTAATTTTACTCTTGGGTGCTGCCATGATCCTTTTAAGTCTCCAATACTCACATGCACAAACATACATGTATATACACACAAATTCAAGTTCTTTTATTTTTTTCACAGAAATGCGAAATCTTGCAGAAATCTCTAAGTTCCCCATTTTCGGGGTCTGATCTACCAGGGTTTGAACTCTAAATCTGCATGAGAACTCTGCCTGTCCCCAATATTACTGCAGTAGCAGTACAGGGAGGACTCCCTAAAATGTTATGTTCATGGTTTATTTTAATGTCTTTTATCCTATTTTTGAAGAAACAGCTCTGTGAATTTTAAAAATAAACCCCTTTTCATTTTCAAAGATGACCTCTAAGTATTCATAAAATTCAACAATAGAAAACTTTTTTAAAAGCCAGGGAAATGAAATAAAAAGGGAGAAGGAAGGGAGGGAGGGAGGGAAGGAGGGACAGAGGGAGGGAGGAAATAGAAGACAAGACCCAGAGAATAGATCATTTGTAAATGTACAGTCCATAAGATTACATACAAGCATGAAAACTAAATTATTAATTTGACTTTGACCTGTCTGGAAATCTAAACAAAAACACACACTTTCAAATCAGTCTTCACAAAGCAAAAGATCATAACCTAGGAAAAGCCAGGGTTTCCCTCTTGCTTAGGTCAAAGGAATTTTTCTGTACCTCTGGACTCTGGACTCGAAGTGGACTCCACTGTTTAACTCCCTGGATTTCCTGTTGCTATAGTTCCTACATTTGTAAAATTCAGACATTGAACAACTAAATCATCCTGAAGGTTCCATTTCGGTTCTAATAGTCTAGGATTTATAGATAACTTACTTACGGTTTAGTTAGTGCTTCTACCAAACATATTCCAAATATCTTCATCCAGTTGTTGAAAAAGTCAGATTCTTCTAGATTTCATCTCCATCCTTGAGACTTTCTTAGTCTTTCTGACTTTTCCAAATAACTAGTGAAGTTATTAAAAATGCAGACTCACTGTCTGGACTCAGATCTGATGAAACTTAGTGTTTGGCGCTGGTGCTAGGAGAAATGCATTCAATAAGCTGCCTGGGCAATTCTGATCCACCATCAGTGCTTCTGATGTTTCCACAGGTAACACCCTGTATTCGTTTCCAATTGCTGCTTTGACAAATTACCATAAGCTTTGTGGCTTAAAACAAGTCTAGTTTTACAGTTCTGGTTGTTTAGAAGTCCTAAATTAGTTTCACAGCACTAAAATCAAGGTGCCTGCAGGTATTCTTATGAGATATTCTTGTTTCTTGCCTTTTCCAGCTTCTAGCAACAGTTTGAGTTCCTTGGCTTGTGGTCTGGCATCACACATCTCTGTTTGTCCTTGTTTGTTTTTGGTCACATTTGCTGACTCTGACTCTAACTCTGCTGCCTTCCTCTTTCAAGGGGCTTTCATTTTCTATAAAATATATTAATTTTTGTCTTGACTCTCAACTCCATCAAGTAAAGAATATTAAATGATGGCCTATTTACGGTTCTTCTCTTCCCTCAAGGAGTGTGACTAAGTTCTGTTACTTATAAAGTGACATGGTGCTGAAGGAGAGAGTATTCTATTTTTCCGTCCTTAGCAGTCTGTGACAACACCTTCTGAGAATTGTTGTACCCCTTCTAGCCAAAGCCAGGACCATTTCATGCTTCAGTCATTCTCAGGCTCTCTTGAACTTAGGAAATGTTGTTGTTCTTTGTTGGGACTCGGGAACTCACCACTGTGTCAGAATGCCCCGGTTCTCTGAATCTCACTAGTCATTAAAATCTTGAGATTCTTGGTGCATCTATCTCAGGACAAAGTTCATTTCCATTTATCTTCTGCTATTCCCTGATGACAAAGGAAGAGATGTGCTGAGGTCTTGCCACTGTTGAACTGTGCTCTAGCTATTACACTATGCTGAGCACCCTCTGGAAGAAAACATGTCAGACTCTCTTCATGGCTTCTTAGAGGCTGAGAATGGTGCAAGACAACCAGCAAGATGAGAGTTCCTAATACCAGTGCTAGAGAAAGCACTTTATGTACATCTATCTACTGCCTGCACTACTCCTTGACAGCAGAAACTCAGAAGGTGGAAGGATTGTAAAGATAAAACACTTATGTTTAATTGCCTTGGAAGGGTCAGAAGCAGCTATCTGTTCAGCTTTGTCAAGTTTAGTCGGAAAAGAATGTGCTCAACACATTAACAAAGGTCTTTTTTCTATAAGCAATTAGGAATGACCCTAATCTTATTCACTTAACCACACACCCCACCACAAAATTGGAAAGATACCAAAGACTTGGAAAGACACCAAATTTGGGACTGAACAACTGCCTTTACTAACCCTCTAACTTTTGCAATTAAAAACATCGTCCTTTCTGAAAAACTTCTCCTATTCGCTAACACCTTAGTGTTCATTTTCAAAAACAATTTTTGTTTTGGCCAAGCAGTACTCTCGGTGTACTTTATTTACTTTATTTTGAATTTTCACAGTATTCTTGCATTTTTAATTGCCTATTTATAATAGTTTTCATTTCTACATGTTGAGTGCATGTCAGGTTTTCTCTTCTAGCTACTTTTAAAAACTACAATGCACTGTTGTCACCTGTAGTCACCCTACTCTGCTGTCAAACTTTTTTTTTTAGAGTCAAGGTCGACTCACTCTGTCACCCAGGTTGAAGTGCAGTAGTGTGATCATAGATCACCACAGCATCCACTTCTTAGGCTCAGGTGACCCTTCTGCCTCAGTCTCCTGAGTAGCTATAGACATGTGCCATCAAGTCTAGCTAATTTTAAAAATTTTTTTATAGAGACAAGGTCTCACTAAGTTGCCTAGGCTGTTCAACTCCTGGGCTCCAGCAATCTCCCTGAGTTGGCATCTCAAAGTGCTGGGATTACAGGTATGAGTCACCATGCCCAGAAATCATTAGAATGTCTCCCTTCCACCTAGCTATATGTTTGTAGATCCTGTATGCTTCCATCACACAAACATCTTTTCTCCATCTCACATTCACAGGTTGGTTTGTAATTAATGGTTTATAAGTCTCTGTCCCCACTATCCTGTAAACACTGAGACCAGGTGTGTGTTCACCACTGTTTCTTTTGTTCCTTGTACCATGCCTGGCAGATAGAAGGGACTGAGTAAACCATTTTTGTATACGTCAATGAATGCATGCTTTCCCTGAGTGAAGGCTGATGGTGCCAGGGGTCATTGCTGGACTGATGAGGATCTGCTAAACTGCAAAGCAAATAATACTGAAAATGGAAAAAACATATTCTTACAATTTCTTTAAAATTGAGTGTCAAAATTGAAGTGAAAATGAATCACACGATGGTAGATCTCTAATTTTACACACTTCGACTAAGTAATCAAAGACAGTATATTAAATACGTATCACATGCCAAGCATTGTGATGCAGCACTCTACATGCATCCCTTTCTCTTTCTGGTACTTGAACAGGGTGTCTTCCATGGGGCCCTCCTGGTCCACTCTCCACGCCTTTCCAACCTGCTCTGGTGCTGGGATGCTAAACTGTCCTTTCGTCCTCTTGCTTCTAGATGAATTCAGCCAGTGGGAACCACCAGCAGAAGTCAGACAGAGAGTGTGGTCAGGGTATTTAGACCGCTGGTTCCCTCCCTGCCAAGTCACCACAGGCCAACTGTCTGCATGTTCCTGCTGAAGACCGCAGCAAATGTCTTGCAGCCTTCTCCATACAGCTGCCTTCTCTGGGTGCCAGTAGCCACCTCTTTCTCTTGTAGGCTTAGAGATAGTATCAGCAGCCTTCTGTCACTACCTCAGGGGTATTCACTATGACTTGTAGGGTTCCTTAAACCCTGTCATGACTGCTTCCATGGCACAGATCCCTAATAACTCCATTTTAAAGAGAGGGCATTATGTCTGAAAAAGATTAAAAGGCATGTCCAAGGTCACAGAGTCAGAAGAAGCTGATCCTAAAAGCTAGATCTGTCTAACTCTAATGCCAATGCTTCCCTTCTGCTGTTTCAAAGGGAAGAGAGTGGCTGGTGCTCCAAGCTTAATATGTAACGCAGAAAAACTAACAGAGCAATGTTTAGTGGGAACCAAGAGCAAAATTCTCATTTCAGAACTCCAGTTCCACAGATGGCCACTTAGAGTTTGGCTCCAAGGGGTGATGGCAGTTCACTGAGAGGTCAAACCCCATCATAGACACGTGTGGATGAATAAGTGGCAGGGTCTTTGGTTCTTCCAATTGCCTGATACAGACTTGCAGATGCGTGGGGATGTGAACAAGAAAGCCTTAAGTGAATTTCACACTCGGATATAGCCTATAAATATGTATATTGGGTACCATGAATCATTGGGTTGCTTTTTTTTCCATTTTTAAGTGATGTTTTGACTGATTCAGAGACATTGGCAAGCACCTCTGAGGCCAGAGTGAAACCAAATGCTTTACAAAAATTGGAAGGAAACAAGATATTCGCTGACTAACTTTATTCTGAGAACTTTTTCTGTTTGAAAAGACACAAGAGATCAATAGAATATTATGGGCTTGGTTCAGAGCGATAAAGGTTTTAGAAAATGTACCGCTTATAGAATTTGTTTCACTTATTCCAGTTGTGTTTCAGCAAGTCACCTCACCTTACTGAGTCTCAGTTTTCACAACAGCAAAAAGCATACCAGTATAAGACACAGATTATTCATGCCTAACTGTTGGACTCCTTCCTTCCTTTCTTATGGATCCAATCTAGAGCCAAATATGAGTGCCTAGTACACTTAAAGCCAGGTCTCAGCGATTAGCAATAGTGAACTGGTAAATGTTGCTTCTTTGTATAGTAAGCTTCTGCATGTGTATCAGTCGTGATGCTGCAGTAACAACACAATATCCCTTGTTTTTATACCTTATTATGTTTTTATCTTTTTAATAGATAAATAACATTTGTACATACTTTTGGGGTACGTGTGATACTTCAGTACCTGTACTAGATGTGTAAAGATCAAATCAGGGAATGTCCTTCAATTCAAGCATTTATCTTTTTTGTATTGGGAATGTTACAATTATTATCGCCTAGCTATTTTAAAAATACAATAAATTATTAACTATAATTTCCCTACTGTGTCATCAAGTACTACAAGTACTAGAACATATTCTTCTGTCTAACTGCATTTTTGCTCTCCTTTACCAACTTTTTTCATCCTTCATACCCCATTTTCTTCCCACTCTGGTAACCACCATTCCACTCTCTGCTTCCATGAGGTACATTCACATTTCCAGTTCCTATATATGAGTGAGAACGTGTGATGTTTGTCTTTTTTTGCCTGGATTACTTCACTCAGCATAGTGACCTCTGTTTTCATCCATGTTGCTACAAATGACAGGGTTTTGTTCTTTTTTTAATGGACAGATAATTTTCTACTGTTTCACTCCATGCTGAGTGCCTTGCCTAAACTGCCTTTGCCACTCCTCTCTACATCATCCAGAGGGTTACTCTAGAAGCAGGCTACCACAACTCCTGCACAGAGTAGGTTCCAGAGTCCTTCCCTAAGATCCAGTCAGAGTTCTTCCCTAAGAACTGACAGTCTGTAACTTGAAAGAGGTTTCATCTGCATCCAGGGCTATGGAGGTAAAACTTGAGAGTATTGATACGTATGTGTCCTTTCATATGGACCAGAGAAATGGAGAAAGCCAATCTGGGTAGAAGGACTGGAAATGAAAAAGTCATTCAGGGAAGAGATGGATTGAGAGAGAGAGATTGTCATGAGAGCATACAAAAGTCCCTGGTTTACACGTTCTCACTCATATGTGAGAGCTAATTGTTAACAAGGATGGAAATAGACACTGGGGACACTAAGGGAGGAGTAGGGCTAAGATTCTGAAACTACCTATGAGACACAGTGTTCACTATCACAATGTTCACTATCTGTCACTTGAGACCAAATCCCCGCCACTACACAAAACGTCCATGTAACAAATATGCAAGTGTAACCCTGAATCTAAAATAAATTTTTTAAAGTCCCTGCTTTTAATTAGTCCTGAGGGCCAACCATTATGCTTTCTTGACTTTCAAGAGTAACACCAGTCATCCACCTTTCTGAAACTCAGTGGGTTTCTATTACTTGCAACAAGAGTCAACACTCAGGTAGCTGATCAATGTCTGTCAACTTAATTTGTTTTACATTTTTATTTTGAAATGCTTTTAGATTTGCTGCCTACTCATTTTCACTCCACAGTTTTTCTGCTTTGATTTTGCTCCTTTTTAAAATGGAAAGATTTTCTGGCACAATCTTGTTAATGGAATGCATGCAAATCGTCTATTCCTGAACCTGGCAAATAGATGCTCAGTAAGAACTTTCAATAATTCTCTCTATACCTCCTTTCTTTTGAAGATGTTTCTTAGTTCTACACCAGGCGAACTGATTGCTAGCCCATCTTGCTGGTCCCTTTACTGAATGAATGATGTCCACCATCCTCCTAATAACTTAGTATCTAAGAGGATTCTAAGAGGATTCAGTTCCAGGTTCTTAGCAGAAACCAAAATGTCCAAGTTCCTTATATAAAACGGCATAGTGTTGACGTATAACCTATGCACATCCTCCTGTAGACTTCAATGCATATGCTATGTAAATAGCTGTCGTGCTTTGTTTTTAATTTATATTTTTAATTGTTGGTTTTTTTTAAAAAGTCTTTTCAATAATGATTGATTGAATCTGCAGATGGGGAATCCACAGATATATATGGAGGGTTCACTGTATGTGCATTTGGGCTGAGACAGTTTGAGTTGGGAAAATGGATTTATTAGAGAGAGTGTGGGATGGTGGGGTAGTTTGGTATCAGGGAGGAGAATCCCTTTTAAAGCAACTGATCTCAATGAGACCAAAGAGAACTTTTAAGAATACCTGGACTTGACTCTCATTGAAGGTAGTAAACCATATTGCCTATTCAACCCCTTTCATCTGATGTTTTAGAAACACGATGGGCCACCAAGATTATTTACTAGTAAGATTGACCTCAACAGCCAACTCTTTTCTCTCTTCCCACCCAAACTCCTAATGATTTTACCTCCCTAACCCTCTTCCCTTCACATTAAATATGCATGGCCTAAAGATGTCAAACTTCCTCAAAATGTAGAAAAATTAATTATTCCTATTTTTATGTCAAAGAATATAAAATGTATATTTGAAGATAATATTTTAAAATTTACTATCAACCTCAGTATAAATGCTTCTTCTATCATGTGGGAAGTTTTCATATTAAATCTTTATTCTCATTTCCAGTAGCTGATTATTTCTGTAAGTGCCCCTTATGAAGAGAATTAGCAAAACTGATAAAGAACTTTCACCTCCAAAATGTTATGGCAGTGTACACACTCTCAGGCACATAAATAGTAGGAACTGTTAAGAAGATCTTTACTTAATTATAGTAGAAACTAAAAGTATTTGTAGAATGAATTCAATGGATGTTACGTCATAGCTACAGAAATGTTGAGATAGAAAAATGCATTTGTAAAATTATCATTTTCTATTTACCCATGAAAAAGAATAGATCCAGAGAGGGTGAATGGTTTGCCCAAGATCACATAGCTAATTCATGGCAGAACTAGAAATCAAACCTAGACTTTTCATCATTCAATATATATCTGTCAATTATCACAGTTACTTTGCTTGACATTGGAGTAATTTCATTGTAAGCTCTCAATGAGCTTAAATCTGAAAAAAAAATTCAATAAAATTATGATTATGGAGTGGCAAAGCAGGTAACACACAGAAAGTGCTTAACTAATGTCTGTTGATTGACCAATTGACTGCACAACACATTGTGGTGATAATGTTAGACTGTATGAGAAGTTAAAAGAGAATCAACTTTATTTAAAATAGGTTGTAATATATTATCTATCTTTCACTATTTAAGAGAAGTGAATGTTGTTTTATTTATTTTTTAAACGATTACAGCCCTTACAAGTTTTCTCAATGAAAGCCATCCTAAAATCAAAGGCCATATTGCTGCAAGAACTAGACTCAAACACGGGCTCAACTAATGTGTGCTAAGCACTTATTAACTTAAGTTAAGCAAGTCTTCAAAACCCTGAAAAAAATAGATTCGATTGTCTCCATTTTACAGATAAATTATCTGAAAGTGACATTCATAGACGTTCATAAACGGTGAAGTCCTCTTTGTTCTTTGCCAAGGTTTTCTTCTACAAAGATGCTACTGGGAATTTACTGGTGACAATGATGATAATGCTATTAATGGTGGTGATGCTGTTAGTAGTCATAAAATAATAGCAGCAAACATCAGTTACCTTGCTGTACCAGATACTGTCCTAAGCATTTAAAGGAACGCGTCATTTACTTTTCAGAGACTTTATAAAAGAGAGCTTTTTATTCTCAATTTTTTGACGAGGAAGCTGATGTAAACAATGATTAAGTAACCTGCTGGGGTTATAGAGCTTAATCATGATAGGGTTTGTATTTTAAACCAGAGCTAGCAAAGCATACTAGATAAAGAAAATGTTGTACATTTACATGATGAATATTATGCAGCCATATAAAAAAATTGTGAACTTTGCAGCAACCTGGATGGAATTAGTCTGTAATGCTCAGTGATTTATCACAGAAACAAAGATCTGAGTACCACATGTATTCACTAAGAGGACCTTGAACTTTTTTCATAATACTTTGAGAAAAAGACTGGCAATAGTGGAACACTGCGAGGGTAGAGGGGGTCACATAATATCAATAAGGGTACCCACACTTTAACTGTATGATGACCATATATGTACCTAACCCTCATTTGCACCCCACATATTAAAAATAAAATAAAATAATGAAAATACCAGAGCCTTTGCAATAGAGGTAGCATAAAAGTATCTGCCATCTTCAGATTACAGGCTTCACTCTTGGCGCTTCCATCTCATTCTTCCCCCACCAAGAAGGAAAAACAAAGAAAACCTTCCTTTGGAACATCAGGTAAGGTTCACAGCTTTCTGTGTCACCATGACAACGAGCCACAGTGAACCACCTCACAAGGAGGGGAAAAGTAAAAGTCAAACGAGCTTCTGTGGGAACATTCTGTGGGCAAACACTGCAGCCAATGTGCCTGAGACTCTCTGTTTTCATGTAAGTGGGGTGAATCACTCTTGAAATTGGAACTGGGAAGTGGGCCGGGTTCTTAAATAAGTAAGATTATTGGTGCTCCTGGGTCACTTTGAAAATTAATCCTTTTTACTCCAGAATCTGAGCTCATAAATGAACAGATTAGAAATAAGAGAGAAATGAGAGTTCCTGGCATGGGAGTTTAGAGCATTATAGCATCCTTTTTAGTCTGACATCATCTTGTCTCGTCTCTTGGCATCTTTTGGCAAGGTCTTGTCTGTTTGAAGACTGTCAGGTACCAAAAGAATGTAGTCTCCAAAAATCAGGGGCTGTGGTAAGCTATTCACCACTGTATCCACAGTATCTAACAAAGTACCTGACTCAAAGGGAGAAACAAGCTAATCATTGATTAGCTAATTGATTAATTGAAGATTATTATACTATAAACAGTGATTTGATTAGGGCAGAATGTTTTTGTTTCCACTATTTGATTATTCAAAGCAAGAGATTTTGACCTCTCTAAGAGGTGACGTTTAAGCTGAGCTTTGAATGAAAAGAAGTGAGTTATATAAATATGAAGAAAGAACATTCAGGCAAAAGGAATAGCAAGGTCTGAGGAGGGGAGGAGCTTAGCATGACTGAGAAACAGCCAGAGACCTCTGTAGTTAGAGAGAAGTGGAGAGTGAACAGAATGGAGGAGAGATGAGGTTGGAGAGACAGAAAGGGCCTACTCCTATGAGGAAGTGGAACTGAATTATTATTCTAACACATGAAACCATTGAAGAGTTTTAAGGAGAAAATGGAGGGGAGGGGAATGTGTCACTCACTCTATCCCCAGTGCTTGGCATATAACAGGCGCTCAATGACTGGATGAATGAGCTGAAATAATGCATATAAAGTGCTTTTTAAACAATGGAATGTTTCAAAAATGACAATCATTATAATTTCGAGGAGAATGAGACACTGCTCCCAATACCATTCCTTTAGATCACAAAGCAATTTCAGAGTTCCGGGTAATGAGGGTGAAAATCTAGAGACACCTGATTTTTATAATACCTCATTTCTGTTCAAATAATTTCAAACCACACAAAGATACATAGTTGCAAAGGCACTTGCCATACTCCAGATGAAATACCCATGAAGTATTCATTAGTATTCATTCTTGTTCACCTAAGGCAGAACTGCGAGATAAGGAAGGGAAAAGATAATCGTTTTTTGGGTGTGTGATACCTGATATCTGAGACACATGGGGCTCTGATAGGTAGGAGGTGCGAGGTCATGGCTCTTTCATTGACCCGCTCCTCCCAATACAGTCTTTCTTATTGTTTTCATTTGGAAACTGTGATGGCTGGAGTTGTGCCATGGTGGAAGATGCGGAGAGAAGAGTGAATAGTGGATGCTTATTGGAACATGAGATGAAGAATGTGAGAACTGAAGTGAGAGGAACGAGGGAGAGAGAAGGAGTGGTGGGTGCAATATACACTGGGCAATACTTAATGCACGCTCCTGACAAGAGAAGAATGAGATACAATGTAGAACAATCCATGGATAAAGTCCCACTGTATCATCCGTGGAGCAAAGATCTCTCCTTTGCCTACACTATTGTCACAAGTTTTCTGAAATCTGCCCAGGAGGAAAGTAGATTAACCATTCATCCAAAAATCTAAGGAATGAGTATCCACCCTAGTGAACAACTAAGGACATCAAGAAAAATCCACGAGATTTGTCCACAAACAAACAGCAAGTGTACCTAAAAGTTTCATTTTTGAAAAAAGGAAAAATAAAAAACAAACAATGAAACTTCCAGTCATAACTGAAAAGGAATATTGCTCTCAAATTGCATAGAAAGGACACATATTTCTAAAAACTTATTATGAAAAAAAGAAAATTCTAAAAAGCATCTGGTATGCTGCCAATAAAATTAAAGAAAACATGAACTTATAGAGAAATGAAGTAAATAAATTGAAGTACATCCATATGGTAGACTACTACCATTATAAGCCATGTTTTCAAAAACTAAATATTGACATGGAAAAATTCTTGACTAGAATGCTATATTTTAAAAGAAGACTTTTAAAAACAATGTACTTCAAAGAATCTCAATCTCTGCATGAATGTTCATAAGAACTTTATTTACAATAGCTTAAAACTGAAAACAACTCAAATGTCCTTCAATGGATGAATGATTATAAATTCTACTCCACATATACACTGATATGTGTGACATCCTATATGGATACCAAGGACATTGCGCCTAGCAAAATAAGCCAATCTTACAAGATTACATACTGTATAACCGTATTCATATAACGTTCTTCAGATGACAAAACTATAAAGAGGCAATAGATTAGTGATTACCAAGGTATAAAGATGGAGTGGAGTGTGTGAATTCAAAGGGTAGCCTTGGGATGCACCTTTGCCGTAATGGAACAGTCTGCATTTGGTTTGTAGTAGAGATTCCACAAATCTACATATGCGATAAAATTTCTTAGAATTATACACATATGCACACAAACGGTAATACGTGCATGTGAAAAAGTGGTGAAGATGGAATATCTGTAGTATAGAAAACTATATTTTATCGATGTCAATTTCCTACTTTTAATATTGACCTAAGTTATGTGAGATGACACCCGAGACAGTTGGGTGACATGTACATGGGCATCTATGTAGTATTTTTCTAACTTTTTGTGTGTCTAAATTATTTCAAAATAAAAGTTTAGAAAAATAATATACACCAAAATGTCCTAGTATTGTTTAAATAATAAAAAGAAAAAATACAAATTCTGTCTAAAAGAAAATTTTGTCTGAAATTTTGCCATTACATATTTTTTTTGTTAATGGGATAATGACAATTTCATATATAATTCTATGTACTTTTATGTAATTCCAAAATGTTCTGCAGTAAGTACTTTTTTTAGAATCAGAAAAGAACATGAATTCTGACTGAAAAAATATTTTATGAATGAACAAAGTAAATATTTAAGGGAAAATTGTATGTATACTAATGTTATAAAAGGTAATTGAATTTAAAGGTGGAGGGGCAGAGAAGAAAAATGTCCTGATAGGTGAAAGAAAACATGGCAAGAAAATACAAAATATAATAGCAAAATTGAATTATACATCGAAAACTGTGCAGACTACTATGGAAACTAAGCCAATGGTATGTAGGACAAACACACAAATCTTACCCGGAAAGCAGAGTCAAAGAACAAAAACATGAAACAGAGACAAAATGAAAGATGTGGCGAACCAAACATAGAAATTCAGCATACCACTAGCTGGTTTCTAAAAAGAGCTGTCCTAAAAAATAGGACAAAAGCAATAATAGAAGAGATAAAATAGCAAAGCACCTTCCAGACTTATGGATGACCTGAATTTGTTATTCAAACAGATATACAATGTCACTGTTTAGAAATATCTAATAAGGTTTTAGAATTTTAAGAATACTTTTTATAACATTCAGCATGCAGCCAGGAAAAAGAAAACAAACAAACAAAACAAAGGTTTACCTAGAAGGATGAAAGCATCAAGCTAGTCTCATATTTTTCTTCCCTAAATGCGAGTTGTGAGAAGGAAAGTTTGTGTCCCAAGAATCCCCATCAAATTTCCTTTATTAAAAGGAATAAGGCACTTGCTAAACGTGTCCCACATTACTAAAACAGAACTAGAATGAAATGGAAGTGCCTCAATACAATTTTTTAATAAGCATACATCAATGACCAACATCATATGAGATTTTTCCATTAATATTAATAAGAAAAAAGCCCACTATCATTTATTGCTGTTATGGGTATTCTGGTCAATTGAATAGTTCATGAGAAGGGAAGAAAAGAAGGAGGTTAGGACTCAGAAACTACCTATGGGTCACAATGTCCACTACCTGGGGAATAGGTCATAGGAGACCCAATCCCCACACTATACAAGATGTCCATGTAACGAATACACGTGTACTCTGAATCTAAATAAAATTTAAAAAGAAAAAGGAAAAAGGACATTAATCACTATTCCCATAAGATGATCTCCCACTTAGAAATAAAATGAGCTAGAAAAAATTGGAAATAATTATGTATATTCTGAGGGCGATGAGTTTAAAAAGAAATGTTTACATTTTCCCTATATATTACTTAAAATAAAGCAATTAGAAAGCACAAAAACAATATTCACAGAAGAAATAAACATAAAAGCATCCTGGAATGATAAACAAAACACAAACACACATGCACACACAAAATCTTGGTCAAGGGAGATATATTTGAAGATTTAAAGAGTTCAATATGTCATTTTGCTGAATAGAAAAGTTATTCCTGAATGTCTCTTCTTCTGAAACTAATTAATACATCTAATTCAATACTAATCAGAACTCAAAAGAGGATCACTTCAGAACTTGGTAAAAAATTTTTTTTCAAAAACATTTTAAAATGTATTTGAAACCAAAAGCATATGAGACTGACAAAAGGATTTGGGGAAAAACAGAAATAAGAGAGGCATCTTATCCTGCTAGATATTCATTTATTGTTATTATTCTTTCAAACTTTAATTGACAAAGAATGAATGCATGTATTTATGAAGTACGATGTAATCGTTTATATATGTTTACAATGTGGAATGATCAATTCAAGCTAATTGACAAATATGGAAGCAATTTTGTGTCAATCTAGGTGTCCATTCTCAGATAAATGGAAAAAGGGGTAAAGATATGCATAAAATGTCTCAGTAGACAAACAATCAGATAAATGAAAGATAAAATATGCACAAAGGAGCACTAAAAGAAAAAGAAATATGCAAATAAATATTTTCTGTCTAAAGAAGGAGAAATTTGTAAGCAATAGAAGAAAACACAAAGCACAACAAATTTGACAGTATATAACATTTAAATTACAAGCAAAATAAAGGTAAAACAACAAGTTAGAAACATATCGTATAAAAGGTTGATGTGCTTGGCATATGAGTCCATAGAAAAATATTAAAATTCAACAGAAGAAATGAACCAAAGCTGTGAACAGAATTCAAAGAAGTTTAGCCAACAAATTGATGAAAAAAGATTCGTTTTTGTTATTATTCAGATAAACAAGATTGAAAAAATAGGCTGCCTTTCTATAAAATAAAGAGAAGAAAAAAATGTAAAGTGATACTACTCAATACTGGTGTCAATAATGACGTCATCAACTGCACACACTGCGGGTGATAAGATCTATTGGAATAAACTTTGTTGCAAACATATTAAAGGTAAGTTTCAACAGTCTTACAAATATGCAATTTCCTTGATCCAACCATTTTAGAAATTTACCTTAAGAAATTAGTCATGGATTTGTGTTCAAGGACGTCCAACATAGTAAGGTCACGTCAAGAAAAGGGGAGACATGGATCTGGTTGGTGAATTTGGGTGTTAACACCAATCTGGCCAGTCCTGCCTTCACTTCCCTCCTCCTTTTGGATAGGATTTGCCTTCCTGCCAAGAGAATGCATTCTGGTCTGCTATTCAAAACATATAGTAAGAAAGCTTCCCCTAAGCAGGGGGCTTGAGGTTTGCCAGCAGTGCCCAGGCCTGTTTTAGGTAAACCTGTTAACTTCTGGGGTTCTGTATCAGGGAACTCTTTGTTTCTTCACCTAAGCCACATCCTGTAAACTAGTAACCAATCAGTAACTGTTTGATCCCCCACCTGTCTTAACTTCCTGTGTCTCACCCTCACTTTGCTCGGAAGTTGAGCAGAAAAAAGAAAAATGCTATGCATTATCCCTCCTCAGGCCCCAATTAAGTGTCACCACTTACCTAAAACAGGAAAATGACAGTCATGGCAAGGAAAGAGAGTAATTAAATCAATATAGGAAGGAATAGTATGCAGAATTTAAAAATGATGCTCTGTAAGGAAAATGTGTTTTACTTAAGATTAAATGGGAGAAAGCATGTAACAAAATAGTATAAATACCTCTATAAATTGTGATCCTATAAGGGGAAAAGAATAAGATAAAGTACTTCAAAATGCTAACATTTATCTCTGGGTGCTGGGGTTATGGGTAAGTCTCATTTTCTTCTTTCTGCTTTCTTGTACTACATGAATTCTCTACAATATGTTTGCACTGCTTTTAGGATAAAAAAAAAATTCCATGATATTTTTGTAGAAAGCAGAATCTCAGAGGTCACAGTGACTTTGTACTTTTTGTCATCTGCGCATCAGAAGGAATAAAAGCTTTGATTTTTGGCCCAGGGCACTTTGAACATATGAGTGCAAACCAACGAAAGGTTTGTTCTGAGACAATCAACACAATTGCTCTCAGTCACAGGCTCTGTCAATCTCAGGCCTTTTGTCCTTGCACAGGGCAGTGCTTTTCGTTTACTTACACAAAGAACGGTGACTGAGCATAGACCATGTGCCTGGTGCTGTACTCATGTCACACATAGAACCTTCAGAGATTCAATTATCACCCTAAATGAGCACTATAGTGTGAAAAGGCAGAAAAGCAAACAAATATAAAAGTGTGGTATAGTAGAAACAAGGCATGCACATAGCCCTATGGGGGAAACAGAGCAAAATGTCCATCTGGAATATTCATGAAAGGAAATAACAGTTGATCTAGGTCTTGAAGGATGAAGTTGGGTAAGTTATACTTGAAACAGCAATGGGAGAGAGAGAGAGAGAGAGAGAGAGAGAGGGGTGAGGGTGGGGGGTCGGGCAAAGATAGAAAGAGGAAGAGAAAGAGAGCTAGAGAGAAATAATATATAAGTACTGGTATCCTAAAAATTGTAAAGTGCGTAGGAATACGTGCCAGTTAGAATTTTTTGTTCATAAATCGCAGTGACTGACTCTAACTCACTAAGAGAGGCAGGACCCGCTGGTAGAATGTAGGGCAGCTGTAAGAAGCACCAAGAAAGTTGAAGAACTGAAATTCCAAAAGCGCAGCTTCAGGAAGCTTTAGGAAACTAGATTTAGCTGGAAACTGCAACAGGATGGATCAGTTTCCAATCTAATATTTCAAGCAAGAATAAACTCCAGGAAGGAAGCACTCTAGGAGCCTAGTATCAGTCACACAGCCAACCCTTTGCTGAATGATTGGGTGTGCTTCAATTTACAGTAGAGAGTGTTCAATAGGGACAAGGTAAATCTACAATTGTCAGGGCGGGTCAGCAGACGAGAGCCTGGGACAAGCAGATGTTACCCTTCAAATAAATTATTTGAGCCAATTCCTTAAAATAGATTTCTATGTCAAAATAAAATAAAATAAGTTCAGGATAATCTTCCCAATGTCAAACCCCATACTCTTCACTCAGAAGTGGTTTTCAACCTGGAGTGCATTTGTCCCCCAGAGGAAATTTGGAAATTTGTGTAAATTTTTTGCTTGTCACAAAATTTGTGGGATTGAGAGAACTACCACTGTCATCTAGTGGGTAGAGGCCAGGATATGTCTAAACATCCTATAATGTTCATATCTCCAAAACAAAGAATTATTTATCTCGAGTTGGAAAAACCCTGATATAGAGGTGAAAAATATATGTGAAAACAGAAGTCATTTGGGAAAGAGGAAGAAGAGGAGAAAACGGAGCCATGAAATGACTAAAAGATTGCTTGGGTAGGATGGGCTTCTTGACAATATTGATTCTTCCAATCCATTAGCATTGGATGTGTTTTCCATTTGTTTGTGTCATTCTTGATTTCTTTGAGCAGCGCTTTGTAGTTTTCATTGTAAAGGTTTTTCACTTCTCTGGTTATCTGTATGCCAAGTTATGTCATTTGTGTGTGTGTGTGTGTGTGTGTGTGTGTGTGTGTGTGTGGCTATAGTGAATGGAACTGTGCTTTTTATTTGGCACTCTGCTTATTGCTGGTGTATTGAAATGCAACTGTCTTTTGCACTTTAAATTTGGATTCCGTCTTTACTGAAGTCAATTTTCAGTGCGAGTAGGCTTTTGACAGATTCGCGAGGGTTTTCAAGACATAGGATCATATCATCCACAAAAAAGGATGGATAGTTTGACTTCCTCTTTTCCTTTTTGGATAAGCCTAATTTCCTTCTCTTGCTAGGTTGCTCTGGCTAGGAATTCCAATACTATGTTGAAAAGGTGGGGTGAGAGTGGACAGCCTTGTCTAGTTTCTGTTCTCCGGGGGAATACTTCCAATTTCTGCCCATTGAGCAAAATGTTGGCTGTAGGTTTATCATGGATGGCTCTTACAGCTTTGAGGGATGTTCCCCCTGTGCCTAGATGTTCAAGGTTTTTAATAAATAAAGAATGCTGGGTTTTGTTAAATGCTTTTTCTGCCTCTAATGATATTGTTCTTGGTTTTAGATCTGTTGGTGTGTTGAATTACATTTATGGTCTCGAGAATGTTGGACTAGTCCTGCATCCCAGGGACGAAGCTCACTTGGTGGAGTAGGCAACCATATATTGATCAGATCCCCAAAAGTGAATGTCATAAAAAGATACAATAGACAAGTGGGACCTCATCAAACTGAAAAGCTTTTGCATAGCAAAAGAAACCATCAAGAGATGCTAATTATATATCTGACAAAAGCTTAACAGCCAAGGTCTACAATAAATTCAAATGAGCTGAAAAGAAAAAATTCCTATTTAAAAGTGAGTAAAAGACATGAATAGACAGATTTCAAAAGAAGATATACAAGCAGCCAACAGATACTTGAAAAAAATGCTCAGTCTAATAATCAGAGAAATGCAAATTGAAAACACAATGATACTATCTCACACCAGTAAGGATGGCCTTCATCAATAAATTAAAAAACAATTGATGCTGGTGAGAGTGTGGGGAAAAGGGAAAGCTTCTACACGGTTGGTGGGAATGCAGGCTTGTTCAACATTTATGGAAAGCAGTGTGGTGATTTCTAAAAGAACTAAAAATTGACCTTCCATACAATCCAACAATACCTCTTCTGGGAAGATTCCCAGAGGAACATAAACAATTCCACCAAAAAGAAACCTGCACCTGCATGTTTATGATTGCACTAGTCACAATAGCAAAAGCATAGAACCAGCCCCACAGCCCATCAGAAGTGAACTAGATAAAGAAAATGTGGTACATATACATGGTGGAGTATTATGCAGCCATAAAGAACAAAATCATGGAATTTGCAGCAAATTGGATGGAGTTGGATGCCTTTATACATATGATCTATCACATAAACAAAAGACTGAATACTGAATGTTCTCACTCACAAGTGGTACCTGAACATTAATCACATTAACACAAGGGAGGGATCAGCAGTCAATGGACACTGCTGGTGGGGCGGGGAGATTGTCGGGGGTGGGGGGGGAGGCACATAGCATCACAAAGAGTACATGGTCCTAAACTAGGGGAAATAGCAAGTTGGAGGTCCCAACTTCACCTGCAAGATTAGCATGTGTAGCTAATCTTGACTTGTACCCTATATATCTACAATAAAATAAAACACAAAATGTAAAAAAAGAAATAAGAAACATGTTTTATGATGAGGGGACTGGGAAAATCTTTGAAAGAGATTTAAGTCAGAAAGAGACATAATGTGCATGGAAAGAATGAACATGTTAGCATATATGAAAATATCTTTACCAATTTCAGCAATTTTCTTCATCCGAAATTATGTTTTAAAATTTTTAAATCATTGCCTGCTACTACTCAGTAATATTCTTTAGGAAAAGGACAATTTTCTGGACTTTTTTTAGCCATTGTATTCTGGTGCCTAAAATAACACCTGGCACATAGTAGATGCTTAATATTTACTGAAAGAACAAACAAGTAAATGACTACATGGATAAATAGATGAATGGAAGAATGGATATATAGATAATGAATAAATGAAAGATCGGGTGGATAAACTAAGACTATATGTAAAAATACTTTGTATAGAAGAGGGTATAATACCTTTAGGTGATAATTGAAAGATTACTTTTGTAACTGTCGGAATCCTGCCTGCAAAATACTCCAAAGCAAGAAAGCATTTGGACAAAAAGAAAAGAATCCAGATGATTTGGTCCTATGATCTTTGCATGTTACAGGTCCTGGCTGGGTGCATGCTATGCATGATCCCACCTTGCTCCCATTTGCCAAACATGCTAAAGGAAAAAAAAACATGCATCAGATGTGACCTTTGCCTAGGAAGGCAGAGATACAGCGACTTCAAGGCAACATAGTAGAGGCTGGAACACAATGTGTACCAATCTTTTATACATTTACCAAATACATTTATTGAACACTTACCATGTGTCAGGCCACTGGTTAAAAAGACAGACATGCGGTGTTTAAAGTCTAATGGAAGAGACAGGTAAAAAATGAGTCAAGAAAAAATATTCAACTATAAATTATGACGTGATATTAATAAAGCAAACAGAATTTAGTGATAAATTAATAAAAACAGAGTGGGGTGACTGACTTTCTAGGGTTGACTCAGGGTGTTCTTAAAAGGAATGATAAGCCAGGCCTAGAGGATAAATAGAAGCCTGCTATGCTAAGAATAGACAAAAGAGCACCCCAGATAGCGGGGACAGTATAGCAAAAGACTTGAATCTGGAAGGGATTTGTTGCATTTGAGAATCTTAAAAGAGGTTGGTTTGGTTGGAGCGCAGTGAGTAATATGGAAACTGGCATGATACTAGAATGGAGATATAGTCAATGATCAGGCTGGGCAGATCCTTGAAGGCCACAGTAAGCATTTGGATATTGTTTTGGTCATCTATTGCTGAATAACAGACCGCAACAAATAGGGATTTAAAATAATAATAATTTATTATTTTCTCAATATTTTATGAATTGTTGGTGGTTCTTTTGTTAGTATTACTTGGGCTCAGTCATGCTGATGCATTCACCTGCATATTGAATTGGAGGGAATAAGACATAGTTTGGGCTTCCTCCAGTTAGATTCTATAAAGGGACATTTCAAGAGGCATAACTGGGAGTTGCAGACCTCTTAAGGCCAAGTTTTAGATATCATACAGTACCATTTTTTCCAAAAGTTTATTAATATAAATAAGTCACAGGGCCAGCCTTCTTGATGGGAGGAGTAACCAAGAAAATGTGGCAATATTTAATGTAGCATAGATTGTTTTTAATACTAAATGCAATGAAAATTCATTTAAGATTTTTAAAGCATGGATGTAACATAATGAGATTTATGTTTTTTAAATGGTTAGATTAAAGTTGCTATGGGAAGAATGAATTTCAGAGAGGGAAGAATGGGATCAGAAATAGATCCTTATGTGCTGCAAAGAGATCACAATTGCATAACCAGGGAAGGTAAGTTAGAATGAAGCCTTGAAAGCCAAGCTCAATATAAATTATCAGAGAAAAAGGAACCTCCTCTAAGACTGTATGCGCCTTATGCAAATATTCCAAAGGTAAGTGATCAAAAATCCTCTAAGCAAATTTGCAAAAGCAGCCTCATTTACCAAAACGAGCATTGGCTTTTGAGCAAAACACATACAGATTTGAATCCTGGTTTTGCTACTTATTAGCTTCCTGATTTGTAAAATGGCGACCTTTATATCCAGCTCTTGGAGTTCCAATGAGGAGGCATATAATTTACAAAAAAGCAATATAATGCCTAGGCACTCAACAAATTTCATTTTCCTCCTTTCCTAACAATACCTAAATTGCAGTAAGATCACCACGAGGTTTCACTGAGCTATGCAAAGGGAATTTACAAGCAGAAAGTACATACCATTTTATGCTGAAATGCTGAAGTGACTACAACCAACCAATTCTCTTCTCTGAGATTTCCATCACTCAAGCATGTTCCTGAACAGAAAGTGGCCTTGCATGGAAAACTCATGTCAGCCTTGCTCTTCAAACTCCTGGGAACACTGCTCCAAGCCAAAGCCAAAAATAATCCTATTAGTCACATTCGAAGTGCTAAGCAGTAACAAAAAGAAATCAAAATTAATTTCAATACTTACAATGACAGCAGCAATTAAGGTGACAAGATTATAGAAATCATCACCATTACCGGAGATCTTTGCCTTAGGGAAAAAAAAAATCAGTGATACAAAGGACTAAGAAATAGGGATTTGAGTTGCCATGTGATGAAACCCACTGTTCACAACATATAAGCCACCAACCCTCAGGGGATTTCAAATGGGAATTTCTCCATGCAATAATAATGTATTCTGTGCCTGCTTTATACAAGATCTTTATGTAGTTACCTCTAGTCCTCACATCTCTATAAAAAGTATAATTGATCATGTCTGTGAATTCAAGAAACTGAGCCACAGAAAGGTTAAACAAATTACCCAAGTCCACGTTGATGGAAAGTATCAGAACCTTGAACAAAGTTTTCCTTCATTGAGACTCCCCACGAAGACCATCGCAATGCCCTGTCTTTATAGACAACAGAGTCCTAGAAAGCAGTGTTACCCCCATCTTCCTCTTGTTCTGGAGCTACATGCCAGGAATTAAAGAAAGACCACTTGTTGTGGCTTGAATATTGCCCTTTATTTCTCTTCTTGCTTTCTGATTTTTGCCACTGCAAATAATTGTTAGGGAACTCGTTTTTCTGAAAAAGACCCAGGTGCCGGAGAGGAGCCTCTTATTCTGAAATATCAGAAATGATAAATTGCATCTTGAATAGAACAAAAAAGCAATCACTAAAGTCAAGTGGATCTGACATAAAGAAGTCCAAGAAGTACCAAGAAACTTTTTGTTGTTCTGTCTGTTGGCCCTTTTTCCTAGAAACAGTACCCTACTGGGTGCATTATATATTCCTATTGATCACCTCCACAGAGACCTGGGTTAATAGAGAAAGCAAGCTGGACTGAAGAAAACTTTCTTTTCTCAAGAAGACAAGTGGCTGTTCTGAGCTAACCATATCACTTAGTCCAATCTGGGGCAAATGTGAAGGCTTTTAGAGCAAGGAAGCAGAAATAGTTACCAAATGTCTTCTTGTGTAGGGGTAACCGTAAATAAATAATTAAAATAACAATAATTATAATGCCAACATCCATTATTAAGACGTGGAGTGTACAATACTCCCCCTTTCATTACATTTTGATTTCTGAACTCTTAGTCCTGTTTTCTGAGGATCTTCGGGGGAAACTAGAAAAGGCAAAGAGCAGAACTGGTTAACTTACTTGGGAAATTTTATGGGACTCATGAGGTCAAGAGGCTTCTCTGGTGAGATGAATGTGACAGTTAAATCTTGTCTCAATAGAAAACACCACGGCCTGGGTCTGGGTACGTTGCAGAAAGTCTTGCTCCCCGTGTCTTTACGAAGAGAGGCATTGCCTCATCCTTTTCAGAGACATGCAATTGTTTTTTAATATAAATGGTAATCATGGCAAATAGCATCTCCAGATGCATGCTTATTGCTTGCTGTTGAACATTCCAATTCATCTTTACATAGTTTTTTTTTTTTTTTTTGGCAAGAAGGTTATGAAGGATTAGAGATTTCTAAAGGATTAGTTAAACCCCAGATAAAATAAGAATCAAATAAGCAAATCCCTGAATATTCAAGCCATTCTGCCTTAAGTAACTATCAATCTTCCTGATGAATGAGAGATTGGCAGACATTTGTCAAGTTATTGTTCTTCTTTCACCCATGCATTCACTCAACAACTAATTCCTGAGTATCTGCTATGTACCAGGCACTGTCAAAGGGATTGTGGATATCAATGCACAACAACAAAAAAAAGACCAATTTCTGGATTTGTGCCACTTATATTTCAACAGAGGAGTGTGGGAGGTAGGGGCAAAAACAACAAAGATAAAAAGGTGAATTAGGCTGGGTGTGGTGGTTTATGCCTGTCATTTCAGCACTTTGGAAGGACAAGAGGACAGTATTGATCAAGGTAAAAGGTTTAAGACCAATTCGGGCAACATAACGAGATCTTGTCTCTACAAAAATAAAATTTAAATAAAATTATCTAGTGGTGCATGCTTATAGTTTCAGCTACTTGGAAGGCTGTGATAGAAAGATCACTTGAGCCCAGGAGGTCAAGGTTACAGTGAGCCGCAATCCTGTCACTGCACTCCAGTCAGGGTGACAGAGTGAGACCCTTAAAAAGATTAAGGCAAATTATACATTATGTTTTCAGGTGAAAGTGTAATGAAATTTTTCGAAAAAACCAAAAAGTGGAGAGGAAAGACTGGTAGTGTAATGAAATGAGGAGTAAAGGGCTGACATTTCAAAAAGGATGGTATCATGGAAAAGGCAACTTTGAGCAAAGGACTAGGACACAGACATGAGGATATCTTGGCAGAGGAATCAGTTAGTTCAGGAGTCTTATGTTGGGAGTATGCCTGGCATGTTTAAGCAAAGAGGACTGAGTGAAGTGAGGTGAAAGGGAATAGCAACTAGGGTCAGTGAGTTTACGGGTATGGAAAGTAGATCATCTAGGGACAGTGTGTCATCTTTAAAGATCTGGCTTAAGGAATCATTGCAAACATTTCAGGCAAAAATTACTCTGATTGTTGTTCTGTAGGGTGGACACAGCCATAATAACGATATTTACTATTATTACTATTATTGTCATTCTCATTTCAGAGATGAGAACAATGAGACTGAGAAGTAATTTCTCAAGTAAAGGTACCCCAGATTGGAAGGAACAGAGCCAAGATCTAAGCTGGAAGTTGTTCACCTGATATAATCAGAAGGATTTTCTGCCCCCGAATTTCTGCCCTCTAGAATTTCCTGCTGGGTTAAGCATTGCCCTCTTTATTTTCTTTCCCTAGAGTGGTAAGTTTCCCTAGAGCTGTGGTTGTCTAACATTGCTTCTGTGTGTCTCCTAGAGCTCTTGTTCTAGTTGCAGAATCTCCAGCCTTATCCTGATCCAGGAGGTCTAAAAGGCCCAAGACCTGACGCTTGTAATTAGGAGCCCAGATAATCCCTATGTCACTGACTCCTCAACCATGCTTTTAAGAAATGCTGCTATTTGTGTCAAAACCCTCAGTGCAGTTGAGTTTACCAGATACTTTTTGTTCTGGGACAAGGAATCACACATACCAAGAGGAGACAGCTATAGGGAAACTGCCAACCCTGATTTCCCTGTCTGAACTACCCCTAACCAGAGGGCCAAAGCAGCCAAGCAAAATTATGCCCAAGTTTGAGTGTGTGAAGGCTAGAACTGATGTAGTGCTTCCTACTTCATGGGGTCCAGTTCAGAAAAGTTATTTTCCAAAGCTATTTGTGTCTTATATGCCTAGAACATTTCAACAAGATTTATTCTTTTCTGATTGCAAATGTAATGCATGTTTATGGAGGAAACTACTGCCATGCATAAAGGAAAAACAATTGTTTCTAGTTCCTGCTTCTCCATGGTAACCACAAATAAATTTGTCTTTCCATCTAACATTCTCTCTCTCTGTGTCTCTCCTTCTCTCTCATTTAAACTTTCTGAGACTTTGTTTCCTTTTCTGTAATATGGGAGTAAAAATAATCTTTTGGGGTTACATAATAAATGCTGAATAAATTACTACACATTATTATTCAACTTCGTGTTTATTTTTTCCACTTGGCTCTCTATAATGAACATTTTCCATGTGTCATTAACTACTCTTCAAAAACATAACTTTTAATGACTGCATAACATGCCATCATTTAATGAACCAAAATTTATTTAGCTATTCTATTATTGAGCTTTGAAGTATATTCTATTTTGCCATTAGAAATAACACTGAGTACTTAAATCTTTTAAAAAATTTATCTGCTTTTCTCCCTCGGATAGATTTCCAAAAGAGGAGCAATAAAGACAAAGAGAATAAACAGTATAAGGCTTTTTTGGCATGTTGCCAAATTAATTTTCCATGGATGGGAAAATGTATACTTCTAATATCATCACCAGCATTAAAAACTACCTAGAATTTAACACTTTTGTGAGAGATGTGTGTCAGCTTATTAATTGATGGGAATAGTAAAGAGAAATGATAAAATCCATGATACATTTCAAAAACCATCGTCTTTGGGGTGAACACAGTACGTTATACTCTTTAAAAGACTCAAAAATGTTAATGTGTTTTGTAACCACTGCTTACTTGGTA
Source organism: Tarsius wallacei (assembly GCA_963574415.1). NCBI lineage: Eukaryota > Metazoa > Chordata > Mammalia > Primates > Tarsiidae > Tarsius > Tarsius wallacei. The sequence goes on along the minus strand of CAUYQG010036066.1, from coordinate 7,329 downwards.
AGAAAACTTCATTAAGGAAAGATATAATTTCTCATTGTCAGGTTTCTAATATTAGTTCATATCTTGAAAAACCTTCTTCTCTTCTGGTCTCTTTTACTGAATTCCAACCATCCTGAAGGGGATTGATAATTGTGGCAATTTCACAAAATGACTGCTACCTGCAGAGGCAATCACTTCTATCTCCTGCAGAACTGATGAGCAATTCATTATCAGGATTTAATTGCTGCAAACCTGGGATATGAGAAATATGATTTCCAGAATTTTGTGCATTCGACCCTTTTTGGTTCCAAATTAGTTTTCATGAATGGGAATTTGAAATCAGACTGTGGCAGGAGAATAATCACACAGTAGAAAGTGATGTGGAAATATTTGCATAACCTGTCTTGAACTTGTGATGTTACCTTTAAGTGGGATGCTACATTCATGAGCGAGAATCTTCTTGAGTGATTATGACAATTCTGGCAGCACAGCTGGCTTCTGTCAGAAATGCAAAAGAGTACTGGGTAAAAGTAAGGTGAATTAAGAGACCTATGATGAGGCACTAGGGTTTAATGACTAGAGTCAGAAACTTGGACTCAGACTGCCTGAACTCAAAGCCTGCTTCTTTTCTCCAGCCTTTACTGGGTGAATCTAAATAAGGTAGACATGTCATCTGTGACTTTAGAAGTTTTAATCTCTGCAATCAAGAACGTTTGCCATCTAGATACTTTAACCTAGGAACTACTGTAATAAAACCTGTTAAAACATATAGAAGTATATATGAGATTTGTGCATAGGCCTTAGTGGATAAGCCAGTTAGATTTTCTCCAGGCGTGGATAACTAGAGAATGCAAAATTTAGCACACGGTTCAATTGGGATGTACATCACTACATTAGCTGTGTATTTTGGATAAAGATCAAACTTCGGCTAATGTTCATAAGTTGAAACTGCTAATAAACCAATTAATGAAGCCCAGACTGTAGTTATACCCAAACAAAAAGTCACTTGTAAGCAGAAATCTGACTCTTGTACTTCTCTATAAATTATGTGGAAAGATTAGTTACTGAAATTAACACCTATGGCTAAATATGGGAATTTTACTCATAGTTGTGATATTCAAAACATTATTGCAGAGAAGCAGAAATATCTAAAAACAGAGACCACAGTTTAAGATCACACATTATCACATAAGAAGTCAATGAAAATTGCTTATCTATTTCCTGGCTGCATTTGGCATTTTAAAAATATATTTGAGTCTTCCTAACGGACTTTTGCTTGCAATTATCATAAAATAACAGGGATCAGACTTATCTTCCTACACGAAACAATTAAAAACATGAGAACAATAAATGAAATTTGTGTTTTTAGGTATTGGACATCAGGAAGTACAAGTCAGTGACCCCGAAAGAAAGGAACCAAATATGGTAAGCCCCACAATTATTCCAAAGTACTACTGGACAGTAGTTTTCAGGGAAGAGTACAGGGGAAGAGAAGGAGGGGAGGACAGGACGGAAAAAAAAAAGAGATTTGAAGTAATTTCTCTCAAATCCTGATCACCATATTAATATGATAAAAACCACCCAAGACAGGAAAAAGAACTACTGAAAAGTCACAGAGGGAACAATTCCCAGAGCCAGACAGAGTGGAAAACATAAAATTCAAGTAATTGGGAAGAGTTCTCAGGATGATATTGCCTTGATAATGGTGCTAATTAGCTCTAGACTAAAATCTACCTTGGATCCCCCTAAAAAGCTGAAAAGCAAGCCTCAAAAGGATTAAAATGTTCCCAGTAACAGGCTTGGTGTCTCATGCCTGTAATCCCAGCACATTAGGAGGCCTAGGCAGGAGAATTGCTTGAACCCATGAGTACAAGAGCAGTCTGGGCAACATAGTAAGATGTCTTTACAAAAAATTTAAAAATTAGCCAGGCATGGTGGCTTGTAGTCCCAGCTTGTAGTCCCAGCTACTCAGGAAGTTGAGTTGGAACTTGGGAGGCAGAGGCAGAAGAATAACAGTCCACAAATTTGAGGTACATGAGAACCATGATAGTGCCACTGCACTACAGCCTGGGCAACAGAGTGAAATCCTGACTCAAAAATAATAAAAATAAAATAATGTTTCTAAGTAATCTAACTGCATTTCAGAACAAAGTTCAAGAATATTTATAGATATACAAAATTATTCAGCACCCAACACACTAAAATCACAATGCAAGGTATCCAAAACCAAAATTACCAGGAATGCAAAAGTGCAGAAAAACAATCCGTAATGAGGAGAATAACCAATCAATCAAAATAGAACCAGATATCACATATATGATAGAATTAATTATACATGGAGAGTAAAGCGGTATTATAAGCATATGTCATATGTTCAAGAATGTAGAAGAAAGATTAAACATGTTAAGTAGAAACATGGATGATATATAAAAGGCCTAAATTAAACTTTCAGAGATTATTACACTGGAGGCAATCAACAGATTAGACACTGCAAAATAATGACAGCAAATTTGAAGAAAATAATAAAAACCTTTCAAAGAGAAGTGCAGAGGAAAAAAGAAAAAGAAAATAAACTATCAGTGAGCCATGGACAATTTTAGTTGGCCTAACATGTGCAATTGGAAACTTCACAGAGCAGGGAACAGGAAAAAATATTTGAAGAAATAATGACTCCAAATTTTACAAATATAAGGCAAACTAGAAACTCATTGACACAAGTTCTGCAAACATAAGCACAAAAATCATGAAAACAAGACTCCACCAAGACACATCATAACCAAATTGCTGAAAACCAGTGACAAAGAGAAAATTATAAAAGCAGCCAGATGGAAAAAAGAGCACATTGCATTCAATGGAACAAAGATAAGAATGACAATAATATTTCTGTGAGAAACAATGCAAGCAGGAAGACAGTGAAGCAGTATTTTTAAAGTACTGAAGTGGGGGAAGAGGGTGCATACCTCATCAACAAGGTTACCTGCATAATGAACATTTGTATACCTAACCCTTAATTTTACCCTGCATCTTTAAAATAAAATAAAATAAATTAAAGGGGGGGAAGTACTGAAGAAAAAAAAATTGTAAAATTTTATACCCGATGAGAATATCTTTCAAAAGCGATGATGATGAGGGTAGTGCTACTTGGGAAATCTCTGTAGCTCCTGCTCAGTGTTGTTGTGAAATTACAACTGCTTTAAAAACCAAAGTCAATTATTAAAAAGAAGGTGAAATATGGACTTTTGACATACAAAATCCAAATAATTCTGCAGAAGCATATTGGCACTAGAATAAATGAGAAATTCCTTCAATCAGAAGAAAAATGAAAATTTTTCTCCATTTCAGATGGAAATTTGGAGCTACATGAAAGTATGAACATAAGGAATGGTAAATGTGTGTGTGTGTGTGTATACACCCATATAATTTTTTCTTATATTTTAAATGTATTTAAAACATAACTGACATCTAAAGCAAAACAATATTACTCACAAAGGTCTTTTATGTGGGTACCATTATCTTCATTTTAGAGATGACTCTTGCAAGTGACATTCTTATTCAGGGTCACAGATATGTCTGGCATCAAAACCCTTGCCACTCTCACAGAAGTTGTATAGGACTCTGATTGTGAAATTGGTTGACATGCTTTTCATTTTCTTACAATGTATTCAGAAATTTGAGGTAGCTTAAAAATGTATTCAGCCAAGTAGAACTGATATGAACTAATTGAGCACCTTCTTATAAAACAGAAGTCTGAGACCAACAGATACATTCAAGCCTAGATGGTTCATTTTATGTTGTCTGACACTGATCATCCCTCTCTTTCTTAGAGCACAACTTCACTGACCGTGTTCCATGGATGAGTAATATCTCTGTTAAGCATGTTCTATCAGTAAATATAGTGGGAACAATAAGTTAAGCAAGCATATTTCTTATAGAGTACCATAGAATCTCAAACATGGTGGAATATATTATAAATCCCTAAAAGAGGAATGACAATATATAGTATTTCCCATGTTAAGTCATCCCAGGAAACTTATTTGTGTAACTTAAAAATAGAGCATAACTTTAAATACTCTCTCTGTTCGCAATCAAGATATCAGGTAGTCAGAGAGAGTTACAATTCTTTTTATCTAATTGTATTTTTTCTGGGCTTTGGAAAACACGTATGCATCTCAATGAGGCTATTGGTGACAGGAGATTAGAAATTCCCAGATCTACTGGTGTTTCGCCCTGCATTAAGTAAAAATTGTAAGTTTTAAAAAGTGAGAATTGCCCAAAAGAAGAAATTGATATCACTTCAAGAAAACTTGTAAAGAAAGAATTTCTGAATTGATGTTAGATGTTATATTTCACAGTGTTCTTTTTTGTCCTTCCTGTTAACGTCTTCATTGATTATTATGGGATAGAGTTGCTATGTTGATGAGAAAAGTGATGGACTGGATAGAAATTCAGAAGATATTACAGTGAGAAGTCTTGTCCAGTTATTCTCACATTAATGTGCATATTGTATTAATCACTGGGTATCTTGTTAAAATTCAGATTTAGGATTAGCAAGTTTGGAATAATGTCTAAGATTGTGTATTTCTAACCACATTTTTCCAAGGCAATGCTGATATTGGTGGTCAACAGACTACATTTTGAGTCAAAAGGATATATCCTACATACATTTTGGAAAATACATACTTTTGGACTAGGCTTGATGTTGATAGTGGACCACATGGGAATCACCAAAATTCTCAGATATTTTAAGCAGGACTATTTGCTTTAACAACTCAATCCCAAGCAGCAAAAAATACCGTAACAGTTAACAACTTGTGGTCCCAAATAGTGAAACAGATAAAAAAGTCCAAACTCTTTATCTTGGATTTTCAGGTCGCCCATAAATTGCCTCTACTTACCTTCATGGTCTTGTCTACCATTGTGGTCCCTCTTGGAATTTTCTTTTATAAGAAAAAAATGCAACATTCTTCATTCCTTTTGTCTTTGAAGAAAAGCTGTTCTTTATACCTGCATGCTCTTTGCCTGGCACTGAGCTATCCAACTCAGACTTAGTCATTCTACAAAGCCCAGTTAGTTCAAGTTCCACTTTCTCTAAGAAGTCTTCCCAACTAGAATTAACCACATTCTCCTCCAGTGAATTCTGTATTCGTATTATGTTCACCATGCAGTGTACTTTGTATTAGAGCTATGTACATTGTACCAACTTTCCCCATTACATATTTAGGTCTTGCATATAAGAAGCCTTGTCCTATCTAATTTTCAACTCTCTTCCTATCATACTTAATATAGAGACATACCACAAGAAATAATTGTTTGACTAGTTAATTAAGGACAAAATACATTAGACAGTCTTAGAGAAGAATTTACAATCCTTTTAAAATCATGACAAAAAAATTATTTAAGAAAAATGACTAGAAATAATAGGCACTGAACTATGTTTCACACACTGTCATTTATCCGTTGCCTATCACATTTTACCTCCTAATTACACAGTAGGTTGATCAACAGCCTTCCCACAATCTGCAGGAAGACATCCTCTCCTGCAGAGGAGGTGTCTTGTCCAGGCTAATCCTCAACCCAGATAAACAGTAGGGCTCATGGAGGGTCTGTAGGGTTGGATGGGGATTTGGTCTATCCCAGTCACTCAAGGTAGGGATAGACCAAATCCTAGTAAAGGAAGAATGAAGGCTTAATAGTCATGCTGGACCTAAAAGAAAAAGGGAACATATTTTTAGAATTTGTTTATAAGATTGAAACCAAAATTTTGTAGAAAATTCCTACAGAAAGAGGAAAAACGTTGAGCATGCAAGCCCTGGATAATAAGGACAGAAAAGAGTATTCTGACCCAAGATGGACCAAAGAGGTATTTCTGGAATGGGTGAAAGCATTACAGGAAAAAGCCAGTCATAACAGATTGCATACATCCCTTATTTAACTGAGTCAATAAATCCATGCTGGGACATACTCTGTGAGGTGCCAAATATAGTCAATAAAACTGACCTGTTTATATGTAATTCTCATAGAGATTACAAAGAGGTGTACAAGAAATAAATATATACTGTGGTGTTGTGAATTGATGTCCCTCAGAGAGTCATGTCTGTTCACAACTTCAGAAACAGAATCTTTGCAGATGTAATGTGTTAAGATGATGGTATACCGAATTAATGAGGGCCCTAAATCCAATAACTAGTATCTTTTTCAAGAAGAGGATACATATAGACACGCACACAGAAGAACAGTGAGACAAAGGTACAAACTGGAGTGATGCATCAACAAGCCAAGAAATGACCAGGATAGCTGGCAACCAACCAGAAGCTAGAAGAGAGGCAAGAAATATAGTCTCCCTCAGAAGCTCCAGAAGGAACTAACCATGAAGACACCTTGACTTCAGACTTCTAGTCTCCTGAAGCATGAGAAAATAAATTGTTGCTATTCTAAGCCACACATTTTTTGATGATTTGTTGTTGCAGTTCTAGGAAATTAACATGGTTGGGTAAAAAATTTGCATGTGTTATCCAGGTTTCAAAAAAATGCACCATTTATATTTTCTGAATTACCCTGGTAATACAAATCCTCACCCTGAGGGTTCTGGGTGAAAACTCAAATTTAGATTAATCGTTACTTCAGGATGGTATAAGCCTTCAAATATCTCTTAAGGTAACACAACTTCTTCCCAGTGTTTCCAATTTTCTCCCCATCTCCTTACATTTCCTGTTCATTTGGTATTTGGATGGGGATCTGAAGGCAAGAGTACAAGGCACTACGGTGGCAGGAAAGGGAGGGGGCCTTAGATCCACCCAAGCAGGACCCAGCCATCAAATTCCAGTTCCTCTATTTTCCATAGAAATGCTCCTTACTGCCTGGTTGCTAAGCACCCTGCTGGCAGTCAAGAAAGAAGCCAGCGACTGATGAACTTGAGCTCTGGCCTCTCCTAGCCGTCAGGACTTACAATAGGTCTCTCTCTGCTTTTCCTCATGCTGTATATACCTCTGAGCTTGACACTCTCTTTTTTTTTAATAATCAGTATTTTTTATCATATTGTGGGGTACAGTTAAGGATTAGGTATACAAATATGCTTCGTTCAGACACCCTTGGTGATAAGAGGTGTCTCCCCGTCCCCAGACAGATATTGAGTACCGTTAATCCCATCCTCCCTCCCCTCCCCTCCCCACAATTTCCCACCACTGTCAGTCATTTTCTTATAGTATTACATTGGATGTTCAAGGTTCACTATATGAGTGAGAACATGTGATACTCCGATCTTTGTTTCTGTGAAAGGTCACTCAGTATTATAGATTCTAGTTCCATCCAAGTTGCTGCGAAATCCATGATTTTGTTCTTTTTTATGGCTGC
>CAUYQG010036065.1:0-12531 GCA_963574415.1 Tarsius wallacei | reverse complement strand
AATCAGCTGGGCGTGGTAGCGCGGGCCTGTAGTTCCGGCTTCTCGGAAGGCTGAGGCGGAAGGATCGCCGGAGCCCAGCAGGTCGAGGCTGCGGTGGCCGGGAGCCGCCACTGCACTCCAGTCTGGGCGACAGAGTGAGACGCCAACTCAAAAAAAAAAAAAAAAATGTCTAGGCATCTTATGGCCCAGTCCCAAGTTGACACGTAAAATTAATCATCACAGGGGTCATTTAAAATTTGGCCTATCTCACCATCTGTGTTAGGAAGTCCAACCCGCTAGCTTGTCCCGCTTCTTCGGCAAATATTTCCTAGGCAGGCTCCAGGGACACCATATGTGAGTCTCTGGGACTCTCACCCTACTCTCGAGAGGCCCACAGTCTGAAAAAAGTACAGAGGGGGAAGAGCCAGGTGCCATGCCCGTGCCAGGGCTGACCAGTAAGGCGCTGCCTGGGCGAGGGTTCTGGCACGTCACTCTAGTCCACACTTTACCCGGGGAGGCCTTGTACAATGACTGACCATGTTCTTTCAGTCAACTCATGTAGAAGCAATTCACACCCTGAAATACATAAAGAAGCACCTGTATGGCAGCTGGGAGCTGCTTTGATAATGGGGTGTGGGATTGAGGGGTGTAGAGGAATGAGACCGGCCACAGGCCAGTCATGGTTGAAGATGGAAGGTGGGGTGGTGGTACCCATCTCTCTTTCTGGTCTATGTTTGGAGATGTCCATGATACAAATAATTTTTTAAAAATGTGTTTTTAAAGGACAACTTCTATTTTCAGCACAAATGGAAACAACATTATTGTTTACCACAAATGATTATCACCAAGTAAATATAATGAGCAGAAAACAAAGCTGCCGGGCTCGGTGGCTTAGCCTGTAATCCCGCACTTTAGGAGGCCGAAGTGAGTGAATTGCCTGAGCCCGCGGGTTCAAGACCCGCCTGGGCAACTTGGTGAGACCTCATCTCTACAAAAAATTAGCCGGGTGTGGTAGCGCTCACCTGTAGTTCCAGCTACTTGGAAGGCTGAGGCAGAAGGATCGCTGGAGCCCAGCAGGTCAAGGCTACAATGGCTGGGAGTGTGCCACTGCCCTCTAGCCTGGGCGACAGAGTGAGACTGCAACTCAAAAAAAAAAAAAAAAAAAAAAAAAGAAAACAAAGTATTCAACTCCAGCCAGGTACTGATGAGGACTTTCTCCTTGTTAGTAGGGAGAGTAGTGAACGCCAGAGTTTAAGGACTGCGGCCTGGAGGGATTTCTCACTGGGATACTTTTTTATGTTTTTTTTTTTTTTTTGAGTTGAAGTCTCACTCTGTTGCCCAGGCTGGAGTGCAGTGGCATGCTCACAACCACCGCAACCTCGACCTGCTGGGTTCAGGTGATCCTTCCACCTCAGCCTTCCAAGTAGCTGGAACGAGAGGTGTGCGCCACCATGCCTGGCTAAGTTTTTGATTTATTGTTGAGACGAGGTCTCGCCAAGTTGCCCGGGCTGGTCTCAAACCCGTGGGCTCAGGCAATCCTCTCACCTCGGCCTCCCAAAGTGCTGGGATGACAGGTGTGAACCACTGCACCCAGCCTATGGGAATACGTTTTTGAGAAGACTCATCGATTTTCTTCCAATGTGACTGATTTTAAGAAAGCTGGTAAAGGAATCACTTTTTCAGTGTGTGGCTCCATTATCTTTAGTGCCGGGTCCATGCATGGCCGGCAGGCCCCATTGGTCTGGGTGAGGTCTAAAGCCCCTTCCAGCCTGCAGTGCGTGATCTGTAATCATGGGCACACTGTGTGTGTGCCGGGGGAAGAAAGGGGTGCAGAAGGGAGAGGGACCAGAGGATGGCCAGGAACAGCGGGAAACACCAGGGAGACTCCACTTGGGCCTGGAGAGAGGTTGGGCTCAGCGATGGCCTTTGAGGCCCTTCCTCCCACCTGGCACCTGAGCTCGTCTCTGAGTCCCACTTTCAACTCCTCTGCCCTTATGACTCCAGACCACAAACACAGTTCACACACACCACCTGCCACCCCAAGTGTGTCCTGGGAAGGAACCGAGGGCCCTCCACACCCTGGTTTGAATGTCTAGTAAAGTCCTTCTCTTCCTGCCTCTCTCCTTCCTGCCTTCCCCAGATCTAAGAGGGACTGCAGGTGGTTGGTGTCTACTAAGCCTCAGGTGTCTTGATCAATTGAGGATGGTGAGGTAGGGTGTCTTCTGCCACTGCATGGCTCAGGGGCTTCCCCCATGGGCCACATTTCTGGAACCCAGAAAGAGTGAGACTTTGACTCTAAGAACAAAACAAAACAAAGCAAAACAAAAAAGAGCCGGGCGAGGTGGCTCACACCTGCCATCCTAGCACTTTGGGAGGTGGAGGTGGGAGGATTACTTGAGCCCAGGGGTTCGAGACCAGCCTGGGCAACCTGGCGAGACCTCTTCTCTACAATAATAAAAAAATTAGCCGGGTGTGGTGGCACGCACCTGTCATCCCAGCACTTTGGGAGGCAGAGGTGAGAGGACTGCCTGGTCCCAGGGGTTCAAGACCAGCATGTACAACTTGACAAGACCTCATCTCTACAATAAATAAGAAAATTAGCCGGCGTGATGGCGGATGCCTGGTTCCAGCTACTAGGAAGGCTGAGGCGGAAGGATTGCCTGAGCCCAGCAGGTCAAGACTGGTGGCCATGGGAGTGCCACTACACTCCAGCCTGGAAGACACAGTGAGACTCTGACTCAAAAACAAAAACAAAAACAAAGAACAAACAAGATCCTGAGACTGAACAGGACTTGCCCCAGGCAAAGTGCTGCAGTAACCACACACCAAAAATCATGTTTTTAGCAATCTCTGGGATATTACAATTTACTAACATTCTCATATTCGCCTGGTTCTTTGGGCCCCGGTACCTGCCTCTTCAAGATTGATGTAAGAAATAGGAATGCCCCATTTTGCAAATGAAGCAGTATAACGCATAAAGGGAAAGCCTCTTGGCCAGGGGCTCAGGGCTAATGTCACAACTGTAGTGGGAGGACTTCAATCCAAGTCGAACTTCTCCCTGCTAAAGCCTCTGCACTTAGAAAACCTTCAGCTCACCACAGCCCTGGGGAGGCCCTATTTTTCGACCTATTACATAGAAAAGGAAACTCGCCCCTTCCAAGTCCCCTGTGCTGTCTCCACCTACCCACCCACCCTCTCACTGCTGGAGGGTCCCGTCACCCCAGGGTCCCTTCCAGGATTGGGCTCCACGAGACGGGAGCAACCGCATGTGTTTTTCAATCCTCAGGTTTTCCAGCTCCGTGTCTACAATGTATCCACACACCAAAAACCACAGAACAAAAGGTTTCCTGCACCTTGGCGAATTTCCTGCTGACTCAGCCCTGCTGGCAAAGAGCCAACGACGACGGCAACTTCTCTGGCCTTGCTTTGTTGTTGAACAGTCTTTTGTTTAGTAAAAGGCCTTACGGCAGGCAGGGACGCTTCTGCGAGCACGGCTGTATTTCTCAAGCCTGTCACTTTCTTGTGGGAGGATTCCTGGTGGCTTCCTCTTTAATCTTCTAGCAGGGCTTGTATTTCCCTCTGCAGAGAACAGGGTGAAGCCATGATTTACATAAGCCAGAAGAGGATGTTTAGTTTCTATTTTCATCCTCTTCCGGTTTTGCCTGGTGAACCAGGGAAACGGCTTAGCACTTCTGCACCTCTGTTTACCCACCTGTGAAATGGCTGGAATGTAGTGTAGGCACTGATTGACTTGTAAAGAGCTCACCTCTGATTCTTCTCTAAATAGCCTGATTTCCCAGAAGTGAGAGGCGAGGGCTCATGTTCAGGGCTGCAAGGGACTCCTTCCCGGAGGCTGAAAGTGTGGGTCTGTGTCGACTTAAAAGGAGCCTTGGCAATGAATGCCAGAGAGCAACAGAAAAACCAGCAGAGGACTTCAGGGCATTCAAAACTACCTCCACTACTCAATAATGCACGAGACTTTTTTTTTTGAGTTGGAGTCTCACTGTCGCCCAGACTGGAGTGCCGTGGCCGCTCCCGGCCACCGCAGCATCGACCTGCTGGGCTCCGGTGATCCTTCCGCCTCAGCCTTCCGAGTAGCCGGAATTACAGGCGCGCGCTACCACACCCGGCTAACTTTTTTTGATTTATGGTAGAGATGAGGTCTCGCCAAGTTGCCCAGGCGGGTCTCGAACCCGTGGGCTCAGGCAATCCACTCACCTCGGCCTCCCAAAGTGCTGGGGTTACAGGCTGAGCCAACCAAGCCTGGCCAATGCACAAGACTTTTTATGATGCTTATGAGAACATAAGCAGACGAGGGGCCGAGACAGCCAATTTCAGAACAGAGCAGTTTTTAGCATATTGGATTCTAAATCCCGAAGACTAAAAACACCATGGGGGCTAATCATGTTTCAATTGCCTCCACAATTGCAAAGCATGATATTTATGTGATGTGCCCCTGCCATCCGGCTGCCTTTCATGTTACAAGCATATTTCCACTTGCCATAATTAGCACCTTGCCACTTGTCTTGTGTCCCCACCGCCCTTGCCTGTCATGGAATTACTTTTGTTCAGACTGGAAATCGATCACGAACTCCAGAACTTCAGTAGCCAGGAAAACCCATGGGGCTTTTAAATCTGTCAGCCTCCCCTTTGTCATTTGGGCTGGCTGATGTCCCTGCCTCATGTAAGTGGCGCCCAGCAGGGGTCAGAAACACAACGGCAAGCTCAAGTGGGTACTCTGTGTAGTGTGAAGGGGGTGGCTGGGACCATCTGGTACTTAACGCCGTTGGTAACTCTGTCATTAGTCCAGGTCTCTCTGAGGACTTCGAGGCTGTATCTTGAGGCCTGCAAGGGCAGATGTCCAGCCAAGCCCCTCATTCTCCCCTAAAGCTGCTTCAGCCTCCCTGGTCTCCAGCTCAGCAAATGGCAGTTACCTAAATCAGAAGTCTGGACATTGCCCTGTTTTTGACTTGATGCCACTTGTTGGCAGCTCAAACACCCATCCCCTCCTCCCCTACCTCTCTGCCATCTGCACCGCCATGGCCCAGTTCAGGTCTCCGTCCACTTTGCCCAGATCCCTGCAACACCCTCCCAGGGGTCACCCTGCCCCAGCCTTGCCTCATTTGATTTCCGTCTTCACTGTAGCCAGGGCTCTCTCTCCAGCCTGGCCCACCATCTCATCCTCAGCACGACAGCCCCCAAACCCCCTTCCTCGCTCTCATTCTGCAGGCAACTGAGCTGCTCATGGCTCCTGGACACGCTGCTTCTTGTCCCAGCTCCCTCAGCCCAGAAGGCACCTGCCCCCAACCTCTGCGCAGTGCACACAGTGAGTTTTCCAGCCCTTTGCAGTGAGAAGGGGTCCTGTGACAAGCCCTGGCCCAGGGACTGGACATAAGACAGTGAGCGTCAGTTTTGGCTGAGGTGTTGGGGAGCAGGCTGGAGCTTTCCACGCACTTCATCCCTCGGGATGAAGTGATGGACTCCCAGGCCAAAGCAGCCTTGGTCCCTGTGTCACCGCAAGGACACCTGAATGTTGAGTCTCCCATCATATGCGGCCTGTGGACAGAAATAGGTTGTATGTGTCCAACTGCTGAGGCGTGAGTGCTGTTAATGCAGCAGAAGCCTGACCCATCCAGACTGGCACACCTGTGAAGCCCAGCCTGAGTCACTCCTCTAGGGTGACTCTGACAAGCTCAGGTGCCCAGCCTGGGCGTATAGAGCATCCTGTGGTTTTTTTCCCAATATGAGAAATGTTGTCACTGACATAGTTCGGATATTTGCTCCCTTGGGAGGTAAGTGTCTGGACACTGCCTCTTTCCCCTATGTCTGGCTTCTTTCTGCCCCTCTCTCAGGGAGCAGCCTTTGGCCAAGGCTGGTCTCTGCAGGATATGCATATTTCCTGTAACAAGTCGCGGGGTTACGGGGTTCATGAGTCACAGGATGCAGGTGACCAAGCAACTTCAAGACCACGTGGGCATCCTGTGCTGTGGATTCCTTCATCACTGATCTGCTGCCATTGGTGACCTCCCGTGAGTGTGTGTGACAAACCAATGTCTCTCCCCGTTGGACCTCCAGGTGACTTCTTTGCAATTGGTAAACATTATGCACAAGCCCTCTCAGATTTCAGGCTACCACTTTACACTTGGCACTGTTCACAGGGTATTCCAGTGGCCACAGAAGAGACAGAGGGGGCGGGGATGTCACTGGGGGTAATCCCAGGGAAATGTCAATGGGGAAATACCAGGTTGGACCACTGCCACGATGTGGTCCACAGGTGCCAGCTTGGTAAATAGCTGGGGGCCACAGTGTGAGTATGGAGACGCCCTGAAAATGCTGAACAGACTGCTGGAATTATTGAAAGCAGTTGATGAGAAGGGACACTTACAAAAGAAAATAAAAAGCCATGCAGCTGCAGTGGCTGTGGCATGGCCTTTGCTTTGCACTCTCCAACTGGCTACTGGACAGGAAAAATCCAGTAGGAGCCAGGTGCAGAGATTACAGGAGGCGTTGATTGGAAAGGGATGCTCGGCTAACTTGGGCAGAGAGCACAGACAAGTTAAGTTGCCAGTTGGAGCAGACTGGCAATGAGCTACGTGATTTGGCATGCTACTTGGTGACAGTGAAAGGATAACGGTTGCCTGTGACGTGTATCTGGATCATGGTAGCCCACAGTGAGTGGGACCCATGGCAGTGAGATCCCACGGAGGGATCAGACTCTTCAGAGGAGGAGGAGGAAATAGAGGTGACAGAGGAGGGGGGGTAAGGGCCCACCAGGTGACTATTCAGAAAATAAAAACCTTATTATTCAGAAAACAAAGGTGTGGCCAGAGGCCACGATCCAAGGTGCCTACTACTCCTTTGCCGTATAGGCACACGGGTGTGAGCCCATGTACTGCAGCGGAGCAGAAGGGGAGGGAAAGCCCAGCGGGCTGGTTGTTAAGGTTATGGTATGCCAGAGCTGATGGCATAGTGCTACTGGGAAATGAGTTGGTGAAGATGGCTTCGGTTGCCTGCCCTCCCTCTCTGGGACCGTGTGTATGTGGATCGAGGTGGCATGAGGCAAATGGCTCACTCCAAACGTGGCTCACGGCAGGATGTAGGGCCACTTGGCTGAATGAAAGGGATCATTATAATTTCAATGTGGCCATGCAGGACACCCCCACTGTCCTTTCATGTCTAGGACAGGAGGGCACCCGGGCCTGATAGGGCATGGCATTCCAGGCCAGGTAAGACTCCCCAAAGTGTCCCATGTTGTTACAAGACAAGAATGTTGCATGTGCCTTGCCTTATAATAGAGATTTACCTCTGCTTGTTCCCACATGTATCTTTAGCCTCAGCTCTGGGAATGTGTTCCTCCAATGGGCGGGGACACTCACCTGAGTCCACAACATGTCAGCATGCTGGGTCTGCTTGGAGTTCCCCACATCGGCCACATCAGGGATGCCATGGAGAAGAAAGTGGCCAATGAGTCAGAGTAGAACACTTTCTGTCACTGAGGCACAATTCGGAATACTCCACAGGGCCTCAGTAGCCCAAGAAATACTTGTCCTCCTTGGTGAGGGAGCAGATCAGTGAGACTTGTCCCTTCTTGGGTTATTTGGTATGGGACAGGTTAGGATGGTTGGTGAACAACTGTACAGGTAGAGATCGGGGGCCAGCCCCACAGTGCACTGAAACGCCTTTACGGCCCTGTCATCCGCAACGGTTTCCACTGGGAATGTCGGCTACTCCCATGATGGGGATAGTGGCTTTGCTTAGAATTGTTGGTTTAGAGTTTAATACTGAATACAAAGCACCAGTGTTAACCAAGAAATCAATTAATCTCTTCTCCACTTTTATTTTTACCTGGGGTTCTCGTGGGGTTAATAATGGAGACTGTTCATGTGGCTGGGAGCCCCAGACTTCGTCACCCTTTCCTTCAGTCACCCTTTCTGATGATTGAGTTGCCGTTGCCTTTCCAGGCCCTCCTGCCTCTGCCTTTAAACTTTTTATCGGCTCTTCTCTGAGTCAACAGGCGTCAGTGCCCCTCTTTCTTGCAAAAGGTATGTTGGGTTAGGCTTAGTTTAGTTTTTGAAGGAGCCGCCTTCCTGGTTTTTCCAGGGATCACTGGCTGAGCTTTCCAAAGGGATGTTCTGATCTCAGTGTCTCAGCTGGCTTATTCCTGGGTGGGGGCCTCCCTCCCCTCCTCCCTTGGGGCCTTCCCTGCTCCTGTCCTGTGAAGAACACTTTTATGGACTGGCCTCCTCTGGCATTATACACTTTGCATGCTATCTCCACCATTGTTGTGGAACTGAGTGTTACAGCTCCATCCACTTTGTTAATTTTTTTTTGCATATCTAGAGAGATCTGGCTGATAAGGATCATGTTTACCATTCTTGAATTCTCCAGAGCCTCCACTGTATACTGTATACATATATACTGAATATATATACTGTATATATATTCTGTATACTGTCTGTAGGCCCGATAAATTCTTTCTAATAATGCAGATGGTTTCACTCAGCTCCTGGTGTAGCTCCTGGACATGTTTAGGCTTTTTTATTTGAGTTTTTCTCTCCTTAAGCTCTCCAAATTACAGTTTTTTTTGGAACCAGAGTCTTACTCTGTCACCAAGGCTGGAGTGCAGCGGCGTGCCTGTGACTACCACAGTCTCCATCTGCTGGGCTCAGGCGATCCTCCTGCCTCAGCCTTCCAAGTAGATGAAACCACAGGGACTCCCACACCTGGCTAATTTTTTTTTACTTATTATAAAGACAAGGTCTCACCAAGTTGCCCAGGCTGATCTCAAACTCCTGGACTCAGGCAATCCTCTCAACTCTGCCTCCCAAAGTGTTGGGATGACAGGTGTGAGCCACCGTGCCCGGCCAAAATACGCTTTCTGAAACAACTACTTTGGCCAAATTCCCAAAACATTTGTGTCCCCATTTGGATTTATTGCTGGAATGGCCCTTCGACCTTGGCCCTCATCGTGTAAAAGGCTGGCCTCCTCCTCAGCTTTTTGTTTAACCATTCTCTCATCCCTCGATAACAAAGCAGCGAGTCTATAGGTCCATTCAGGTGGGCTTGTGGGTGGCCCATTCCCACGGGATCCTCTCTGCAATGTGGGGCTTGGTCTTTCCAGCTGAGCTGAGGATGTCCCACAGGCCTGCCTTGTGCATCTGCGCCCACTGCTAACTGTCTCAATGGAGATTGTCTAGCTCTTTGCACAGGATATCCCTATCCAAAGTGAGGGCCCCTATGGGTCTTGTGTGTGTGGGAGAAGACCATTTCTTCCTCCCCCGAGTCATACTTGGGAGATGCCGAGGTTTGATGTGACGATTTTCTTGTTCTTTTCATGCCCCTTGCCACCTGGAGCCGGGCTGTGCTCTCTGGCCAGGGCTGACACCTTTTGAAGTGGCGGGTGGTAGTCTGGTCGAGGCTGCAGCCTGGACCGGTAGGGGTAGCCCATGACACCCAGGCCGTGGATTCATGAAGTGAGTCGACCATAAGTCCTCTGCCCCCCCCTCCTGGCCAGAGTCGGGACTTTTGTTTCTTTTTTATATCCTTTCCTATTTTTAGTTGAACCATTAGTTTGCTACTTAGTTCAGCATTTGACTCAGGGCTCTCTTGTGTAGATGCGTAGACGCCTGAAAGTGTGGCAATTCTCCCCACTTCCCAGTCCTTTCCCCAAATAGTTCCAATTGAAATATAATATGGGGCGACCCCCTGGCGTCCCCTCCCACTGTGGGAGATTTTCTGTCCTCTCAATAAATCCTGCTTTCTCAAAAAAAGAAAAAAAAAAAAGAAAAAAAAAAGAAGAAGAAAAGCAATATAATACGGCTTTTACGGGGATGCTATGTAAAGTCACTCAGAATGGTGCAGTGTTTGACATACCGGCTAACAAAACTAGGCTGTGCCAAACCCCTGGTAACAGGATTGTTTACCTATATACCAAGAAGGCTGGGAAAGCACCAAGGTCTGCTGCATGTGGTGTGTGCCCAGGCAGACTTCAAGGGGCTCGGCTGTGAGACCTAAAGTTCTTAGGACCTGTCCAAAACAAACAAGAAAATGTGTTCGTGACTGGATCAAGCGTGCTTTCCTTGTCGAGGAGCAGAAAATTGTGAAAGTGTTGAACACACAAGCACAGAGTCAGAAGGCAAAATAAAGAAACGAAGCTTTTTTCCTGTAATAAAAATTAAAAGACATTTTTTTTTTTTTTTGTGTTGGAGTCACTCTGTCGCCCAGGCTGGAGTGCAGTGGCTGCTACATGGCCACCGTAGCCTCAACCTGCAAGGTTCAGGCGATCCTTCCGCTTCAGCCTTCCTTAAAGACTTTTAACGAAAGAAAAGAAAATAAAGAAAAGAAAAGAGAGAAAAAAAAAATGTAATATGGTCATTCAGGCTGCCCCCTAGTGGCCATTTCTCTCCATTGCTAAGCGTATACTAGGGCCAAGCAGTCGTAAAGTAAAATACTAACGCCTCATAGGCTCACAGCTGTAGCTTGCCCAAGTTTTCAAGCTTTCTCCTAAGGGACTGGTCCCTGGTATGGCCTTGACTTCCCTTTCTACTGCCTTCTTGTTTTTTCAGTTGTAGTCTCACTCTGTTGCCCAGGCTGGAGTGAAGTGGCACTCTCATGGCCACTGCAACCTCAATCTGCCAGGCCAAGGCGACCCTTCCGCCTCAGCCTTCTGAGTAGCTAGGACTACAGGCGTGTGCCGCCACACCTGGCTCATTTTTTGATTTATTGTAGGGACGAGGTCTCACCAAGTTACCCAGGCTGGTCTCGAACCCCTGGGCTCAGGCAATCCTCTTGCCTCTGCCTCCCAAAGTGCTGGGATGACAGGTGTGAGCCACCGCATCCAACCGTCTACCACCTTCTTTTATCTTGCTTCTTCTTAGCAGCCTGATTACCCATCTTTCCTCGACAGGTTCTTAGTCTTACACCAGCCAAATGGATTTTAGACCTAGAAACAATTAATTTTCCTTCCACTTGTTTCCAATTCAAACATTCATGCATTCACACCAGCACTTAGGACAGACACAATTTTGGGGAAATTTTAAGGAACACTGACCAATGGAAAACTGGGTACCTCCCACCAAGCACCCCCTTCCAGGAGAAAAATCTCCAGGGGTCTCCCACCGAGCACCCCCTTCCTGATTTCCAGTTCCCTGCTTAGCCTGTGACTGACTGCCCTTGCAGTACTTCCACTGGGCGCCTCCCCATTTTTACCCTTCAGCGAGGACTCCCACCAAGCACTTCCTGGGTGGGCATTGTCAAAAGGGGCCTAGGTGTGCATTCCTGAGGGAACTCACCGAAGTGTGATTGGTCTTCAGGTGTGGCGGAGTGTTGTCCACCTGCAGGATGTTTCTTCTTCCTTAGGTGAGGCACGACTGGTCTTTCTTAGTCATCCCCACTTCTGAAGGGCAGGGTCAGGTCACTGAGGCAAGTGGTCTCCGCAGTTGCTGGGACCCCCAAGTTTCCGGGGCCAGGAGGGACTCAAAAGAGTCAGAGCCAGTGCGTGAATGGCAGAGACATCTCTGGGTCTTTTGGGGAGCCCCTTCTGACCTGACCAGGCGATCTGGTTCTGCAGACCTTCTCTAACCTTCCATGTCCTGTGGCTGGGCGCTGGAATTTGAAAAATTAACTTGCTTGATTAGAAAACTGTTTGTTGTACTGTCCCGAGGCTCAGATTGTTTCATCACCGACTTGCCGCCATCAGCGATCTCCTGTAACTGTAATAAGCTGGTGTCTCTTCCTGCTGGACCTCTGGGTGACTTCTTTGGAATAGGTCAACATTACGCACAGGCCCCCTCAGATTTTGGGCTACTGTGTTACACTCCTTCAAACCTTATGTTGAAATGTGAAATGTGATTCCCGATGCTGGAGCTGGGGCCTAGTGGGAGGTGTTTGGGTCATGGGGGGTGGCCCATCATGAAAGGCTTGGTGCTCTCTGTGGTGTAAGTTTGTTCTTGCTGTATTGGGGTTCTGGAGGTAAGATTGTGAACCTCTGTTGCCATGTGACACACCAGCTCCCCTTCACTTTCCACTATGAATGGAGGCTCTCTGAAGCCCTCTTCAAAAGCAAGTGCTGGGGCTGGGTGTGGTAGCTCACACCTGTAATCCCAGCACTTTGGGAGGCTGAGGTGGGAGGATCGCTTGAGCCCAGGAGTTTGAGACCAACCTGGGCAACCTAGCAAGACCGTATCTCTACAAAAAATAGAAAAAATAAGCTGGGCATGGTGGCGTATGCCTGTAGTCCTAGCTACTCAGGAGGCTGAGGTGGAAGGATTGCTTGAGCCCAGAAGGCCAAGGCTGCAGTGAGCTGTGATTGTCATCATCACACCACCACACTCCAGCCTGGGTGACAGAGTGAGACAACAACAGCAACCATAACAACAAAAGGAGGTGCAGCCTGCAGAAACATGAGCCACATAAGCCTCTTTTCTTTAAAGGTCACTAGCCTCAGGTATTCCTGTGTAGCCACACAAAATGGATAGTCATCCTTCTCCTGCTCCTCATCTATCACTTTTCAAATCCTTCTAAATGCTTTACACATACTGTATCTCATCTAAT
>CAUYQG010036064.1:0-14356 GCA_963574415.1 Tarsius wallacei | reverse complement strand
ACTGTTGTTTTTGGAAAAACTCATTCAATAATACTTGTAATGTAGACTTTATTCAGGACCATAGAGATAGGTAAATAGGGACCGCTACTATGGGGTCTTGCAGTTAGGGAGAGAGATTGGCTCAACTCTGAATACAGCATGGGCAAGTGGCAATTTATAGACAAGGATCAGGGTGAGGATCAGTGAATAGAAAACTACTAAGAGGAAACATCAGAAATAGGAAGAATTCTGGCTAAACCAACCTAACAGAATTCTTACTGGGGACAGGCCAGGGTGATCAGACATCTCTTAGAGGATGATAGAATATGAGGAACCTGATCAGAGATAAAGGATGATCAGATATTGAGGATAGGAAATCATGCTAAACTGGCTTAGCACCCTGCTCTTGGCTAAAACTAGGTTTTATGAGGAAGTACGCAGATGGTCCCAGGAAAAA
This sequence comes from Tarsius wallacei, assembly GCA_963574415.1. Taxonomy (NCBI): domain Eukaryota; kingdom Metazoa; phylum Chordata; class Mammalia; order Primates; family Tarsiidae; genus Tarsius; species Tarsius wallacei. Next base: position 13,920 of record CAUYQG010036064.1, on the reverse strand, counting down.
GTTCAGAAGCCTGAGTAGCATTTGGTTAAGCAAAGAATCTTTGCCAGTCTCCCTCCATGCCCCTACCCCTAGTTAAGGAAAAAAGAAACATTCTTCTTTCCTTTGAACAATATAAGTCCATTTTCTTGTCTGGTAGACTTTGGTTCATTAGGATCAGTGGAATCATCTGCTAGGACTTGGTAGTAGAGATGTCCTGAATGGTGTGAGCCATCCCGCCTTTATTTATTTATTTTTTATTTTTATTTTTTTTGAGTTGGAGTCTCACTCTGTCACCCAGACTGGAGCGCAGTGGCCGCTCCCGGCCACCGCAGCCTCGACCTGCTGGGCTCCAGCGGTCCTTCCGCCTCAGCCTTCCAAGTAGCTGGAACTACAGACGCACGCTACCACGCCCGGCTAATTTTTTGATTTATTGTAGAGATGAGGTCTCGCTTGCCCAGGAGGGTCTCGAACCCGCGGGCTCAGGCAATCCACTCACCTCAGCCTCCCAAAGGCGCGGGATTACAGGCTGAGCCACCGAGCCCGGCTTATATTCTTTGTTTTTGACTTTTAATTTACTTCTGTTTTGATCAAGGAATGTTTTTTGTATTCTTTGAGAATTTTTCAATTTATTGATACTTGTTATATTGCCCAGCATATCATCTGTCTTGAGGGATATGCTATATTAACATGCAAATGATGTTTATTGGGCTGTGATTTTATAAATGTCAGGTTCTATAAATTTAACCAGGCTGGTTGATAGTGTTATTTTGTATACACACCGATTTTCTTTCTATTTGCTTTATCAGTTACTGAGGGAGGAATGTTGAAGCTTTCAGCCACAGTTGTGGATTTATCTTTTCAGTTCTGTCAGTTTTTGCCTCATGTGTTTTGAAGCTTTGCTCTTGGATGAATACACATTTAGGGTTGTTATGTCTTGATGAATTGATGACTTTATCACTATGAAATGTCTCTCTTTCTTCTTGTTGTTCCTTGCTCTTTAATTTATTTTGTCTAATATTAAAATAGCACCTTACCTTGGAAAGTCCCAATTTAGTCGGGCTTTATTATTCACTACAAAAACTCTGTGTTTTAATTGAAGTGTTTGAGTCATTTATGCGTTGACCTTAAGACTACCATCTTGGTATTTGTTTTCTGTTTTTTTCTTTTCCTTCTTTTTCTGCCTTCTTTTGTTATAATTGAGTATTCTTTAGCATTCTATTTTACCTTTACTTTTGCCACAAGAGCTAAATCTATTTTGTATGAGCCTTTTCTATATAGCATAAGTCTTTTATGTTTGCCATACATTTATCGTTTCTTGGGCTCTTCATTTCTTTGTGTAGATCCAAGTTTCCGTTTGAGTCATTTTCCTTTCATTTGAGGACTTTTCTTTAACTTGTCTGTAATGCATTTGTTCTGGCAATGATTCCTCTTGACTTTTGTTTGTCTGATAAACCATTTTACCATCATTTGAAAATATGTTTTCACTGGATATTGAAAACTGGTTGACAGTTTTCCTTGCAGTATTTTAAATATGTCACCCATTGTCCTCTGGTTTGTACAGTTTCAGATAAGAACTTTTCTTTGATCCTGTGTACATAATGTATATTTTTTCTCTTCATTTGATTAACACTTTTTTCCTCTATATCAGTTTTTAGCTATATGATTTTACTGTGAGATTTTCTTTGTTGTTTATCTTCCTCTGGATTTCTTGAGCTGCTTGGATATGTGGATTATAGTTTCAAGATTTATAAAGTTTTCAACAATTAATTTTTTTCTACTTCTACCCCTCTCTCCAGGACTTCAATTACATATATTGGCCTAGCTGACATTGTCCACAAGTCATTGAAACTCTCTTCACCTTTTAAAAACAAATCCTTGATTAATTTTTGGATAATGCCTATTGGTATATTTATGAGACCATTAATCTCCTGCAGTGTGTAGTCCCAAGGGTCAGCACACTTATTCTGTAAAAGGCCAGATAATAAATATTTTATGCTTTGTAGGCCATATGGTCTGAAACAGTTACTTGACTTTCCCATTGTATCACAAAAGCATGCATAGACAATACACACACACACACACACACACACACACACACACACACACACAAAGTGTGCTAATAAAGCGTTATTTATAAAAAACAATCTGTGGTCTGGATTAGGACTATGGGCCATAGTTTGCTGACCTCCGGTCTAGTCTGCTGTTAATTTTATCAAGTGAATTTTTTATTTTAGACATCTTCATTTCTAGAAATTTTATTTGGTTTTTTAAAATATGTATTTCCCTTTTCATTGTGTGTATATTTTTCTTAACTACTTTAATAAAGTTATGATAGCTTGTTTGCTAATTCTATTGTTTCCATCATTTTGGGGTTCATTTCTCTTTAGTAATTTTTAAAACTGCTTATGGATCCTAATTTCCTTTTTAATGGCAATTTTTATAATTTTTATTCAGTGCTGGGCATTGTAAATATATTGTTGAGTGTCTGGATTTTCTTCCTTTAAAGATTGTGGAATTTATGATGGTTAGGCAGTTCAGTTACTTGTTCATAGTGATCCTTTCAAAGGTTGTTTTTTAAGATATGTTACAGTGGATTTAAAATAACCTTTTGGTCTGGACACAGTGGGGAAGGTGAGTGAGGGGAATTCAGGAGTTATATATCCCTGCTGTGAACCTACCAAAAGCTCAAGGGATCAACATCTTTTGACTCTGATTTTTGCGAAATCAAATGATTCTTAACCCTCTGTGATCTCTGGGAACAATTCAGCTCACAGTTTCAAGGCTGTTTTTTGCTTGCCTCATGGAGTTTTACCCTTACATCTGTAACTTAGTATTCAGCAAAGACTAAAGAGTTCTCCTCTTAAGATTTCTGGATCCTTAGCCCTGCAATGTCTAGCCACCTCAGACTCACTATATCCCAGGCTCTGTTTCCTTAGCTCAGTGAGACCTTTGTGGCCTGCTTGGAGCCCCTCTTCCTGTTCTGAATTCCAGAATGTACCTTCAGGCAGAAAGCTAGGGCAATCATAGGGCTTGAGACAAGGGTTCCCTTCTTTCAGAGATTACAGTCTGAAAGAAGGGAACACTGAGAATTTGAAAGAGTGTTTCATATATTTTTTCCAGTTTTTTAGTTGTTTAAGGCAAGAGGATAAATGTGGTCCTTTTTATTTCATCATAACCAGAAATAGAAGTCAGTCATCACCTTTTTAGGCAGGGCATAAACAAGCTGAGAAATGCAGTTCTGTGGAATTAATAGGCAGACCTCAAGCTTGAGTTTTTAAAAGGGAGACAGTAGATTATATAGGTAAGAAGGCACCTTGCTTCTGTGTAAACACCGCAGTGTGTGCTGCTGAATTGCTTTGATGTATCTAATTCTACATGAGTGAACTTAAGCTTATAAATTAAATTATTTGCAACATAAAGTACTTATCAGTTGCAGGATAGAGCAATGATGATTTTTCTATGCTTTTGTGTTGGTGACAATTAAGTCTCATTTCGCCTTTTGACCACAAAGAAAATGGCCCTGTTTAAGACTCCCCACCTTCAAAATGCCTCGCTTTATTATCCCTCTCTTTTTCCTCTTCTTCCTCCACTTCCTACTTCTCAGTAATGATAGTTATCCTTATTGTCTAGTAGAGTGAGAAAAGCCTAGGACCTGAATAAGAAACCAGACATTTTAATTCTGGAGCCTCATCTGACTCTCTGTGTGATTTGGGACAAGACTCTTCAGCCCTCTGCTTCTGCTTCATATTCCTTACTTATATAATTGGCACAGCCGCCCATGTTTGTGTGTGTGTATGAATTCAAATAAAAAATGTGAGAGCTCTTTGGAAACCTTAATACATGCTGTGTGTGTAAGGTGTTTTTGAAGTCACTGTGAATTTCCTCATTGAGACTTAACCCAGCAGTGGAAATGTCATCTTACCTGACCAAACACTCTTACAAAAAATACCCAGGCTCTGCTTGGACTAAGAACTGTCACTTTTTTTTTTTTTTTTGAGTTGGAGTTTCACTCTGTCGCCCAAACTGGAGTGCAGTGGCTGCTCCCGGCCACTGCAGCCTCGACCTGCTGGGCTCCGGCGATCCCTCTGCCTCAGCCTTCCAAGTAGCCGGAATTACAGGCATGCGCTACCAGGCCCAGCTGATTTTTTGGTTTATTGTAGAGATGAGGTCTCACCAAGTTGCCCAGGTGGGTCTTGAACCCGCGGGCTCGGGCAATCCACTCACCTCAGCCTCCCAAAGTGCGGGATTACAGGCTGAGCCACCGAGCCCAGCTAGAACTGTCACTTTTGACAGTTCTTTCTTACAATGTATTGAGATAAGATTTCCTGCAGTTTTTACTTTTTGTCGCAGCTAGGTTGTTGAATCTCACACTTGCTGTATCAATCTGCATCTCCAAACAAGAGACAGAAACCACATAGTAATTTGAACAGCTGACGTTTAATATAACAAATTACTAACTATAATGGAATTGGAGTAAGGAAGAACTGGCTAGTAAGATTTAGAGAGCACCTTAAGTAAGATAGGAGTAGCAGATAATAAGAGACAGCTGGGTGAGATGGCTTATGCCTATAGTTACAGCCACTGGGGAGGTTGAGGTGGGAGGAGTGCTTGAGTCAAGGAATTCAAGACCAGCCTGGGTAACATAGTGAGGCCCTATCTTAAAAAACAAAAAAACAAGAAAAGAGAGAGACAGACACTACTCTTAGGGGCTGAGATTGAGCACTTGAGGAAACCACCCTCCTAGAGTTGAGATCCAGGGCTGTTGTAGAGGGTTTAGCCATGGTTCATGGAAATGTAGATAAGTTGTTTTGCTGTCATGTGGATGGTGGTGAATTTTCTACGGTCCTATGTTGGTGGATCTTGCTGGAAACCTTTCCTCTGGAATTTTCCAGAAATCTATCCTCTAGGGTGCCAAGGAAAGCTGTTCATATAGAGATATCTCACTGGAGGCATTCCACTTTGAAACTGCCTCGAGGTGGGAGGTGGGGATGCTGGAGAAAGCATAGGCCACTAGGTGCTACTGTCCAAACACACGTAGGAGCCACCTTGGAGAAACTATGCAGTGTACCAACTTGCTGAGTGAGCACACTGCTACCAGGAACAAAACTCTTTCTTCCTGTTAAGGTATAATGCTGTGCCAGTTGACAAAGGAAGACTATTTAAAAGGCCCAGATCCATTTCACAGAACAAGCAAAAAGGTTGCATTTGGAGCTGAGGCAATCAATCTGTAATTGGCACAGTCCACTCCTTTGGCTACTCAGTTTCCGTATATGCCCTTCACACACATTTGAACTCCTATACAACGTAACAACTGTTTCTACCCAACAAGATACAGCTACCTCTGTTGCAAGTGAGAAGTTCTCATCATTCCCCAAAGGGAGGAGATACATAGTCCCAAGAGTCATTGTATTCCTTTCTGGCTATCTTCATTACTCCTCAAATTCAGTCACAATCCCATTGAATATTCTGTTGTCTAAACCCTAAATTGTTCTTCAATGAGTTAACTAAGTTAATTTCCAACAACTTGTACATAAGATTAAAAGAGAAAGAGAGAAAATAATTAGCACATATAAATAAAAATGAACATATAATAAGAAAACAGAAAATATGCAAAGTTGCTACAGTCTTCATTCCTTTAATTGGTCATGTGACCATAATTGCCATCTCATGGATTTTTACATTCCCCATTTGTATTTATACTACCCATTTATGTTTCTCCTGCCTTCAACCACATCATCAATTAGTTGGGATTCTTTACCTGGTGGAGTGACTCAAACCTTTCTTCCTGAAGGGTCTTCAGTTTTCCTGTCTCATTTTGGTAGCTGTAATTTTTTGTTAACTTTTACTGTAGGCCACGGAAGTACTAAGAGATGCCCCAGAAGATCAACTGCATTCCAGACCTTGCCTCCCTGCCTAGATTATGTAGAAGTGACCCAATTTTTCCATGCTCATCAGAATCAATCACTAGATCCAGGAGATTAGCCCTCTTTTCCCCTGCCTGTTGGTTCAGTGGCATAAAGGGGCCAAAATGTCCAGTACTGCTCTCAAGTTTAAATTCATTGGAACTATTGCTGTGTACCCTGGTGAAAGAATCCTCTCTCATCCCCTTGGGGTCTAAGCCCTCCAAACCAGCAGGCTCCAAGTTGCTAAGACTGGAATTGAATATTCTGTGAGTCAGTTATTAGGTGTAACAGTGAGAAGAGCCACCTTCACTTTCATGCTTTGAATTCTGCACTGGTGTATTGTAGCTGTAGGAGAGACTGCACCATATTTTGATTTCTGACTCAAAGCATGTACTGCACCACCCAGTAAAACAGAATCCCAATCCCATTCTTCAGGGTACTTTCTTCCAACGGGTGCCATTACTTGAGTCTTTTGGAAGCCATTCTACTTTTCAGTTAGAGCAGCCATGCCTGGGACAAGGCCCTGACAGTTCTTCTTGATACTGTATTGATAGCAGGTTTCCTGTTGTTTCTCTATTCCTGTTACAGCTGGCCTGTGACTGAATCTCACACTTGCTTATCTAATCTGCTGTCCACCATGACTAGATGTGTGACATTAGGTATTTCTTTTCCTCTCTCTGGACCTCTGCATCTCCACCTGAAAAGTGGGAGGTTTGGACTCGATGATCCTGAAAAGCCTTCCCCTTCTAATGTGTTCTTGCTCTGGTGACCTTGTGGGATGAGTATGCGCTCAATGGGGACCGTGTGTGAAGTGAATTGTTAATGCCAAGGGCTGTGTATGTGGGAGGGTTGAGGTATGATGTGTTCTCATCACTGTTGGTGTCAGTGTGCAGTGCTGGACTGCGAACCTGTCTGGAGCTGAGGAAAGGATACTGGCCCTTCAGTTCATGTCGTTAGTCTCTGCCCCCGACCTCTTCCTGTTGCCCCTCACACCATCACCCTGCTCCTTAGGAGCAGTGCTCATATTTCTTTGGAGGTGGGGAAGGGGTGACATTGTGGAGAGAAGGTCCAGAGGAGTGAGGAGGAGTAGAGCATTTCCAGTCTGTCTTCCTGCCTCCTTCACTCTCCACTCCCCCTCCATAGAGGCACACGTGCACACATGCACATTCTCTCTCTTCCTTCCAAACAGATGCAGGCTGCTCTGGAGTCAACCAGACTTAATGAGGAGGCAACTGCTCTGCTTTCTTCCTCCTTCCTCACACCTGCTCCCTGGCCTAATGCTGTGCTTGGCAGTTGCAGCAGGCCTACAAGGAGATACACTCTGCTATCCCTGGGTTTGTTTTGTGAGGGTTTTGTTGTTGTTGTTGTTTTTGTTTTGGAATGAAGACCTAAAAATATTCTACCGTATAATTGGTTATCCAATCAGCCATGCAAATAATCACCGTGCCAGAGCCTATAGGAAGGGAGGCAGGAGGACTGAAACTCAGAATCATACCCGTTTTGCCTTGCCTTTTTTTTTTTTTTTTAATGTGTCCCTTGGGATCTGGGTTTGGGGATTTAGAGAGGAGGATATGCTGCGTGGGTCTCCATGAAGGCAGGCACAAGACACCGATTGTATATCTACATGGTGTGTGGAGGGGAAAGAACAGGGTTGGTTTCACAGGGGTAGGTTTGGAAGTGGTGTTACTGAATACAGATGGGATGGTTTGACTCATGTTCCTTGAACCTCTTTTCCTTCCTCTGGGCCCTTCCTCCAGATGATGCCCACATTCCCCAGCATACCTGTCTGGAATGCCCTCACTGCTTCTTTCTGCTCTTCCAAATCTGCTGATACCTAGAGACCCAGCCTTTAAATGTTGTCCTCAGTACCAACCATGCATAACTGTTGCCTCACAATACCCATTGTCTGTGGCAGAGACAGCCATCTCCTATACCTCTGCACAGTGCTTGTGTTTCCAGAGTTTGCTGTGTGCTCTCTTCTCCATTGTTTTTTCCAGCTCTCCCCAAAGCCCTCTGATGTCAGGAGCAGGGTGATGGTGTGAGGGGCAACTGGAAGAGGTCAGTTAAATGTTTGGGCCAAGAACACAGTTTTAGAGCGACAGATCTGCAACTTCCGTGTAACCTTGGTTAAGTTCTTTACTTTCTTTTTTTTCTGAGTCAGAGCCCAGACTGGAGTGCAGTGGCTACAGGCACACACTACCACACCAGGCCAATTATATATATAATTGCATATGTTGTAGAGACGAGGTCTCACCAAGTTGCCCAGGTTGGTCTCGAACCCCTGGGCTCAGGCAATACTCTTTTTTTTTGAGATAAATGCTTTTTCTTTTTTTTTTAATATATATACAATATTTTTTTATTGTGATATTGAGGGGTACAGTTAAGGGTTCGGTACACAAATATGTCTCGTTCAGGCACCCTTGTTGATAAGAAGTGTCCCCCCATCCCCAGACAGGTATTTACTGCCATTAATCCCTTCCCCTATCCCTCGCACCCCCCAATCATTTCCCACCACTGTCAGTCATTTTCTTGTGGTAATACGTTGGATGATCAAGATCTATTATATGAGTGAGAACATGTGGTACTCAGTTTTTTGTTTCTGTGAGAGATCACTCAGTATTATAGACTCTAGTTCCATCCAGGTTGCGGCGAAATTCATGATTTCGTTCTTTCTTATGGCTGCGTAGTATTCCATTGTGTATATGTACCACATTTTTTTAATCCAGTCCTCTTTTTAGGGACAGCAAGGTTGCTTCCAGGTTCTTGCTATTGTGAACAATGCTGCGATAAACATACGTGTGCAGGTATCTTTCCTATAGAGTGATTTGTGTTCTTCAGGGTATATTCCCAGTAGGGGGATTGCGGGTCACACGGGAGGTTGGTGTTTAGAGCTTTTAGGAATCGCCACACTGCCTTCCACAGAGGTTGCACTAGCTTACACTCCCACCAACAGTGTAGGAGTGTTCCCTTTTCGCCACACCCTCTCCAGCAATTGTTATTTTTTGAGTTATTGATAATTGCCATTCTGACTGGAGTTAGGTGGTATCTCAGCGTGCTCATTTTTAAAAAGGTTTCAAATTTCCTACGTATTTTAATTTTCCTTGTCAATCAAAAGAAATATCTGCGTGACATTTTAGATTTTATTTTTTGACTTTTTTCTTTAAGTGTAAAATACATAAAACAGATGGATTTTTGTTTTTTTGTTTTTTTTAAATACAAACTTAACATCCTCCTGTAACCATAACCCAAATTAAAGAACAGGCCTAACACTCCTTAAAACCCCTCTTATGTACCCTCATAGATACTTATCTTCCCCTGGGAGTGATGAATGTTCAGATTCTATAACCACAGTTTTTGTTTAACATTTTATATAAATTAGTTCTGGAGATTAGAGTGTGAACCTATTTGGGGACCACTCTTCTGCGTACCCCACAAAGTATGTGTAAAGTTTGACAATCAAGTTCGTGAACTCATCCTAGACAAAGTGCTATATGCCTCATTACTAAGTTGCACTATGGTCGGTCACCTTTGAAGTACTCCCCAGCTATGCACTGACTCCAGCACCTAGTCCACCCATCAAAGCAATTTTGGAACTCTTTCTGGAATGGCCATCAGAACTGTCATTGTATTTATTACCCTTGATGTCCTGAATGTCATCAAAATGTTTTCTTTTCAATATTTCCTTTATCTTCGAGTAAAGAAAAAGTCATTGGGAGCCAGATCAAGTGAGTAGGGAGGGGGTTCCAATAAAGTTATTTGTTTTCTGGCTAAAAACTCTCTCACAGACACTGCTGTGAGGGAGCTGGTACATTGTCGTGATGCAAGAGCTCCTTTGCGACCTTTTTGCACACACCTTTCTCATGCCAAGATTTTCAGTTAAGATTTTCCTTACCGTTTCTCTATAAATGTTTATTTGGTCTGCAGTGCTTCTCACAGTAGGCTGGCAATCTAATGAATTTTTGCAATGTTTTGGTTCTGCTCGTTACTGACCATCCTGACCTCTTTTCATCAGTGATGGTTTCTCTCCCTCAGAAAAACATTCAATCCATTTGTACACTGCCATTTTCTTCATGGCATTATCCCCATAAACTTGGACTAACATGTCCCTGATTTCACTTCCATTCTTGCCAAGTGGAACAAGAAATTTAATGTTTGTTCATTGCTCTAACTTAAGCTCTGACATTCTTGTAATGGCACACAAATACATGCAACAATAATAATGAATGCCACTCAGCAAGACACTGCTACACATCTACATGAACACAGCTGTGACTGATATACCAAGGTTATGAAACCTTACCCAGTTGTTTGTACAGTGTGCCAACGTAAGCGCACGATGGCAAATTTGCGAACTTAATTGTCAGACCTCATAAGTGTTCAGTTTTAGTATGTATTTCCCAACAGTTTTCCAAAGAAGTTGTACCAGTTTGTATTCCTACCAGTATTGTATCCAGGTTCCTTTTACATCCTCTTCCACTGGTGGTTAATGGACTTATAAAGTTAAACGCCTGTCATGTGTCTACCATACATTTGGATATCTTTTTTCATGAAGTATCTGTTCAAGTCATATGCTATTTTTCTGTAGGCTTTTTGTATCCTTTTATTTTTAGAAATACTTTTATATATACAAGTTCTTTGTCATGTATATATGATTGAGAGCATCTACTCTGTGGATTGTCTTTTTCCACTTTTCTCATTTTCCTTTAGTGAACATAAACTCTTATTTTCATATAGTCAGATATTCATTTGTAACTTTTATTCTTTTATGATGAACACTTTTTTTATGTCCTGTTTGAGAGATATGTGCTGATTTCAGTGTTTTCTACTAAAAGACTTTTTGTTTTATTCTTCCATTTAGATCTAGATCCATCAGTTACAGGTTTCTGTATATAGTGTCAGGCGAAATTATAACCATGTTTAAATAGCTGATATTGCTGGTTCCTTGAAGAAAGAATAGTGTTTGGGAGTTGAGGGATGTTTCAGTCTTAGAGCCACAGGAGAACTGAAGAGGAAGACATAGATTCTGCTTGAGGTGTTAGAACCACAATTTCATCATTAGCCAAGAAAGCTGCAGTTATAGTGTGAAAGAATGGTTTAGAAAATAAGAGGTTTGGCCAGGCTCGGTGGCTCAGCCTGTAATCCTGTGCTTTGGGAGGCTGAGGTGAATGGATTGCCTGAGCCCGCGGGTTCGAGACCTGCCTGGGCAACTTGGTGAGACCTCATCTCTACAATAAATAAATAAATAATCTCTACAATAAATAAATAAATAAATGAATGAATGAATGAATAAATAAATAAATAAATTAGCCGGGCATGGTAGCGCGCGCCTGTAGTTCCAGCTACTTGGAAGGCTGAGGTGGAAGGATCACTGGAGCCCAGCAGGTCGAGGCTGTGGTGGCCAGGAGCATGCCACTGCACTCCAGTCTGGGTAACAAAGTGAGACCCCAACTCAAAAAAAAAGAAGAGAAAAAAATATGTTTGGCCGGGCACAGTGGCTCAAACCTGTAATCCCAGCACTTTGGGAGACTGAGGTGAGGGGATTGTCTGAGCCCACAGGTTCAAGAACAGCCTGGGAAACTGGGCGAGACCTCATCTCCACAATAAATCAATAACAAAATTAGCCAGACATGGTAGCGCCCATCTGTAGTTCCAGCTATTTGGAAGGCTGAGGCGGAAGGATCACCCAAGCCCAGCAGGTCAACGCTGGGGTGGCCATAAACGTGCCACTGCACTCCAGCCTGGGCAACAGAGTGAGACTCCAACTCAAAAACAAAACAACAACAAAAAATACAAAACAAAACAAAACAAAAGCCAGATGTTTGCCATCACAGGTTCACAGATAAGGTGCACCTATCTGGTTGTGCCTGAGTGTTGGGTACAAGAACAAAACAAACAAACCAATAAAACTCTGTGCATCCGTATAAGTTTTACTTTTCAAATTTTCATCCTAAACAAGACAATTGTGTTTGGGGTGTTGAAACTGCTAGGACACTGCTAATACAAAAGTGCTCAGGGGAGAGAGTGAATTCCCCTCACCCAGATTATAAAACATTGCCACAGAAATATAAGCACTGGTGACACATATGCCTCCAACTGTGACAGACTAAATGCTACCACTTTTCCTCCTACTGTGTAGACAACTACAAAACAGCATAAAAGATTTAAAGCAGCTGCTTTCATGTATTAGACAGCAGGCAGAGGCCGTGACCCTGGAGAAAAGGGGGAAATATGTGAGGTCAAATTCTTACTTCCCCAGGCACTCAGAATGGGAGAACTTTCCTTATCATAGTAAGGAGGAATGATTCCTAACCTTCTAAGTAATAATAAATAAAAAGAAATCTACTGTAGTAACAATGATGGAAAATAAGTATGTCGTTCTCTTGAAATATATGGTAAAGAACTAATCACAGACTAGCATTTAACCTGGTTACATATTATGTTTTTTATCCTGAACAAAAGTAATTTTAACAGAACCCACAAAATTTAAAAAATGAATTTTTTAAAAAAGAAAGATGGTTTTGTGGTGCTAAGGAGATGTAGATCAGCATTCAGGGCTATTGGAGTGACTGAAATATGCAGAAAAGAACTGGGGAAGAGAAATCTCTGTTGGGAAGGGAGGTGTGTGGGGTAGAGTCAGAAGTCTTTGTTGATGTTGGCCAAGTGCTGGGCTGTCACGTGTAGGTAAGACCCTATAAGAGTAAGGAGAGACTGGCTCCTACACGCCTGGAAATCAGATGCAGCTATCAGAGTAGTGCAAGAAGTCATTGACATCTTGACCAGGAGACCATGCTTTCCTGTGAGGAACCTGCATTTGATCTTTGTCATGTATTTTTTAAACATATTCTGCTTAATAACTGAGCAGCTCAATATTTAATTCATCTCATCCTCAGTGCATTATTATACACAGCTATAAAATCAAACCAGTTAGTATTTTCAATAGTCTGCATGGAAGTCTTCTTAGCCAAATCCACAGATTCATGTAATACATTTTTTGTTTTCCATTATTGCAGGTGAGCAGGTGACAGTGTTGTCACGTTTTCCACCACTATATAACACTGGCCGTCCTTTTTACTGTCTCTAATAAAATGTCTTCACTGTCCTTCCTTTATGCACCAACAACTCCTAAGGCCTTCTGGCTTCTTCACACGCCCAGTAGACACGTTTTAGGGTCTCATAGCATCACCCCACTTGCAGGACCAAGTTCTGTTTTAGTTTCTCATTGCTATGTAATGCAAACTCCAAAAATCAATGGCAACATGCAAAAACAGTCATATATTATCTCACGAACTTCTAGTTCGACCATAGTTACTCCACTGGTCTCACTTGGGGTCTCTCATGTGGCTACAGTCAGAGGGCAACTAGGACTCAGAAAGCCAAGATAGCTTCCCTTAGATATACATCTGGAGAATTGGAAAGGACCCACAGAGAAAGGCTGGGACATCTTTCTATCTCCATGAGAGCTTGCCATGAGAGTGACTTCTCTATAAGGTATCTTGATTCCAAGAGCAGGAATATAAGAGAGGAGAGGTGAGCTCTTTTCAAGGCCAGGGATAGCACTGGCAATGATGTGGCTCCTGCAAGTTCTGTTGGATTCCATTTGACAGAAACAGCCCAAATAGAAGGAACAAACTGCACCATCAGTGTGGTAGCTACAATAATTTATGGCCACTTTTAATCTACCAGAGGCAAATTCTTTCAAATCACAATTTATTAAAACTGAAGAAATAAAAATCCGAATAGCCAATTGATACTAAAAAAAACAACCCGAATTTGTAATTTTAAAAATAACACCTTTTCATGAACATGACTCCAGACCTGGATGGTTTCCCTGGTAAATTTTATCAAGTAAGAAATAATGGGCCGGGCTCGATGGCTCAGCCTGTAATCCCAGTGCTTTGGGAAGCTGAGGCGATTGCCTGAGCCCGCGGGTTCAAGACCCGCCTGGGCAACTTGGTAAGAACTCATCTCTACAATAAATCAAAAATTAGCCGGGCGTGGTAGTGCGCACCTGTAGTTCCAGCTACTTGGAAGGCTGAGG
>CAUYQG010036063.1:0-10417 GCA_963574415.1 Tarsius wallacei | reverse complement strand
AGTTGCTCAGCCGGGTCTCGAACCCGCGGACTCAGGCAATCCACTCATCTCCACCTCCCAAGGCGGAGGCGGAAGGATCGCCAGAGCCCAGCAGGTCGAGGCTGCGGTGGCCGGGTGCGGCCACTACACTCCAGTCTGGGCGACTGATTGAGAATCTAACTAAAAAAAAAAAAAAAAAAAAAAAAGAAAGACGATGTGAACCTCGTCACAAAATGAAGACCAAGAGAGAGAAAGCTAGGAGGGTCGGGGAGGGTGCAGTTCATAAAGTCCTAAAACTTGGGAGCTGGAAGGGTCTTGTTCAGAGCCTTGCAGCTTGAAGTGTGGCCCCAGCCAACCAGCAGGGCCTCATGAAGGAGCTGGTTAGAATGCAGATTCCAGGCCGTACCCACACCTGCTGAGTCAGAGAGTGTGCACCACAGTTTGAGAAGTCTGCTTTCAGGTCCTTCACAGATTCTCCTGGCCCGTGGAATCACCTGGGTGCTTAAACAAATGCCAGTGCTGGGCTAGGTGAATTAACTCAGAATTTCTAAGTGTGGGACCCAGATACTATTACAAAAAAAATTTTTTTAAATACTCCGGTGATTCTCCCCTCAAGCCAAGAGCATCAGGCTTGACCAGTGCATCTCAAACCTGAGTGTACATAGAAGCTGCCAGGGGATGGTGTTCAATTGCAGATTCTGATTTTATGGGTCTGGAAGGAGCTAGAGATTCTGTATTTCTAATAAGGGCCCCTGTGATGCCTGTGCTGCTGATCGGATATATTTTGAGCAGCAGAGACCTATTAGATTGACTTTCCAGTTTCACAGCTGAGGAATTTGAGGGTCAGAGAGGGAGGTGCCATCATCCATGGTAACCCAAGATGATATACATGCAGTGCTTTCTGAAACACTCTCCTGCCAGGCTGCATGCCAGATGCTGGGGCTAGAGCTGGGAACAGGACAGACCCTATTACAAACCTTGCAGAGCTTAGATTCCAGTGGGGGAGACAGACAGAAAACAAACAAGTAACCAAGCTAATTACAGAGGGGAAAAGTACTATGAAGGAAATGAGGAGGACCATGTGGCAGGGAATGACTTAGAGGTTGCTGTGGGGGAGAGGGGTAGAGAAGGCATGTCCCTTTTATAAATGCTGTTGGCAGGGCACGGTGGTTCATGCTCTTAATCCCAATACTTTGGAAGTCCGAAACAGGAGGATACCTTGAGTGTGAGAGTTAGAAATCAGCCTGGGCAGCATAGTGAAATCCACATCTCTACAAAAAATTTTAAAATTAGCTGGACATGGTGGCGTGTGCCTATAGTTCCAGCTATTTGGGGGACTGAGGCGGGAGGATCGCCTGAGCCCAGGAATTTGAGACTGCTGTGAGCTGTGATCATACCACTGCACTCCAGCCTGGGTGACAAGAGTGTAACCTAGACTCAGAAAATAAAAATAAAAAAGAAATACTGTCAGAAGACTTACTAGACTGAGGACTTCTAATTACAAATTTATAGCTTTTCTTTACCAGACAGAGCCATGGTCCATCCCCTCTGGGGCTTGGGGATGGTGCTACTGGCCTTATTTGGGGCATCTGACCCTGGTTCCTAACTGACTGTCTCCCTTGACCCAAGACTGTCCTTCTTCAGTGTTTGTGGACTCGGAGTGGAGCCTGGGGAGTGACTCCATTGAGGGGGTGGAGCATTGACTCCATAATAAAACAGTGTTCAGTATCGTTGAACGTTCAGGATCATTGTGTAATACAGACTCCGCCTCCTCCAGATGCTGTCCCCTGCCCCTGTGAAATAATGGAAGGGTTCCCATTTATTCCTGAGAGAGCACAAGCACTAATGCTTCTCTCCCTTTCCGGATCCACCAGAACAGTCACCTGGGCTGCTTGTGGAAACTACCCGTCTCAGGCCCCACCAGCTCACCCAGGTGGATTCCAGGGAAGAGCCTTGGAATGTGTTTTAGGATGTGGCCGGGGTGATTCTTCTGATCCAGATCATCAAGGAAACACAGCAAGGATGGAAGAAATTGGCACCTGTTATCTCGTGCCTCTTTATATGGCTATGGAAACTGCAGAAATTTCTTCTGCAGTGACTCTGTGGTGTGACTGAGCAGATTATTAGGAAACCGCAGGCCACCGCCATTTCCCGTCTCACAGTCCCTACCTTGCTGGCCTTTGCCCTTACTGGAAGTGTCTCCTGACTCCTGTTTGACCAGGCAGACCCTCCAGCTCCCTGTCCTCCCCATTCAAACACCCTTCTTTCTCTGAGCCTACTCCGCAGCTTGGGTGGTGAGGCTTGGGCACTGTTTGCATTTGGCCAGGGTCCAGAAGGGCTGGGGAAGATCTTTTGACAAGTCCTCACTCCCAGTCTCTGGCCTGAGCAGATTTGCTTGACTGGAGTTGGGGGAGATTGATCATGGAGAGGTGGGCAGTGGCTAGACCAAGGGATGCCTTGGATGGTAGAGGATGGGTCAACTTCAATTGAGTAAAATATGAATTGAGACTTTGTACAGTAAGTTTAACTTTTGTGTTAACAGTGGGTAGAGGTAGCCATCTGCTTCCTGGAACTGGCCCTCCCTTGATCAAAATGCAGAAGAGGACAGTGAGAAGCAGCATACCAGGGAGGCTGGACTAGCCCAGTTTGCCTGGGGACCTAATCTGTGAGGGGTGGAACTTTGGTTTCTCTTTCTGTGGCAGGACCCACCTGGATCTCTGATGCTCCCTTTGAAGGGTCAGGAGGGTATCTAGGGTGAGAAAGATCATTCTTGGGATGGCCGCCCCAGGGCGGCTTTGTGCTTTCTGAAGGAGGGGAGGAGCAGACTGGGTGTGTCCTGCTCCAATATCTAGGCAGAAGTGCTTGTGGAGCCAACCAGACACCTGTAACTCCTGCCTCCTAGGTGGCCCGAGGCAGACAGGATGCCAGCTCTCCCCAGGAACCCTGCTGCCTGCTGAGAAACATGATCGGCAAGTCCCGTGAGTGTTGTCCGAGAACTTCCCCATCCTGAAGGATGGGCCATGAGAAGCCTTCTTCAGCAGCATCCTGGGACCCGCTGGGGGCTGTGGAGGGACAAACAGGGAGCCAGGGGCCCCTCTCTTCACCTTGAAGGACAGCAGGCATACTCAGGTCCAAGCCCTGAGCCAGTGCCAGGAGAGGACCAGGGACTGGGTCTGCTTGAGTTGGGGACTGGAGGGGCTCAGAATGGGCAGGTGAGAAGGTGGACTGGGGCTGTACCTGCCTGTTTCCGCCTCTAGCTCCTCTGTGCATGTGCCCTGCAGGCTGGAAACTCCTGGCCATGTTGGCTCTGGTCCTGGTCGTCATGGTGTGGTATTCCATCTCCCGAGAAGACAGGTACATTGAACTGTGAGTCCAACTTCCAAGTCCTTGCATTGGGTCCTCTTGAGGATGGGCTTAAGGATGGAGAGTCATGGGGCCATGGGACCTAGCGGGGCAGGAGGGTTCAAAGAGCCTAGGCATGGCCATCCCCCTTCAACTACTAGTGCGGAACCCTTCCATGAGTGTGCATAGGAGCAGGGTCTGGGACAACTCCCCTGGGCCCTCGTCCAGGGAGTGCAGAGGAAGGCAGAGCAGGATCCTCGATGATTTGGGTTTGAAATAGAACTTGGGTTGAGATTACTCCACCCTGAAAGTCCCTCTCTGATGCCTTGGGACCTTTGAGCCATGGGAGAAGGTTGAGGCTGCCTGGAACACTGGCCTCTGGGCCTTTGTCTGACCTGGGCTCCTGCCGTCTCTCCTTTTCTGTGTCCAGTTTTTATTTTCCCATCCCAGAGAAGAAGGAGCCATGCCTCCAGGGTGAGGCAGAGAGGAAGGTCTCCAAGCTTTTTGGCAAGTATGTGAGGGCGGCGGGGTGGGGGTGGGGGCACGGCAGAGTGTGGAGTGAGCTGGGCTGGAGGGCTTCACAGAGTGGGGACTAGATGGGGGAGGAGCCATGTTTGTGGACACAAGTTAAGCGAAGTCAGGGAGGAAAGGGAAGTCCATGTAATATTAGTCAGGGGCCTGATCCTGTTTCTGGCATCAAAATTAATTCCTTTTTCATTCCTACTCTGCGTTCACCTCTGTGCAGCTACTCCCGAGATCAGCCCATCTTCCTGCGGCTTAAGGATTTTTTCTGGGTCAAGAAACCATCTGCCTATGAGTTGCCCTATGGGACCAAGGGGAGTGGTAAGTTCCCACCTGGCTCTGTGGCAACAATGGGCTCACCTTGGCCACAGTACTTCCCATTCCTTGCTGTATATGGCCCCAGTGTCCAACTTTTTTTCTTTTTGAGTTGGAGTCTCACACTGTGGCCCAGGCTGGAGTGCAGTGGTGTGATCACAACTCACCATAGCCTTGACCTCCTGGGTTCAGGTGATCCTCCCACCTCAACCTCCTGAGTAGTTGGGACTACAGGCACGCACCACCCAACCCAGCTAATTTTTTTGAAATTTTTGTAGGGATGAGGTCTCACTATGTTGCCTAGGCTGGTCTTAAACTCCTGACCTCAAACAATCCTCCCATTTTGGCCTCCCAAAATGTTGGAATTACAGGTGTGAGCCACCACCCCTGGCCTTCCCAGTGCCCAAGTTCTGAGCCAGGCTCAGGTACTAGTGTCAGGGGAGTAAAAAGACAGCCAGGGTCCTGATGAGTGGTGAAGGGTGGGCAGGTAGCTTTCAGGATGCTAGCTACCATATCAGTCCCTCCATTTGGTTTTTTTTGTAGAAGACTTGCTCCTCAGAGTACTAGCCATCACCAGCTACTCCATACCCGAGAGCATCCAGAGGTAAGGAGACAGTCCTCCCACTCCAGTCTGGATGCCTTCTCTTTCCTGTCCGGTGTGAAATAGCAATGAAATAGTCATGGCCTAGCACCATCCCAGCCAATCCCCATGGCATACGAGCCTCGGCTTCTGGGGCAGACCAGGCAGCAGCTGCTGAGGGTATTGTGACAGCAGGACTGGGGTTTCTTATTGATACACCCCATGCACCCTCCCTCCTCTCCCGTGCCCTGTTTTATGCTTGGCCCAGTTTCCTCTCCCTTTAAAGCCCAACCATAAGCAGGGCCACTGGGGATGCCTGCTCCTCAGGAACCAGGGGATGAGGGGGGCCCCGGGCAGATCCAGGGCAGTGAGAGTTAGGTGGGGCAGGGGTTACTTCTGGGCTTGATCACATCTCTTCCTATGGCAGTCTCAAGTGCTGCCGCTGTGTGGTGGTGGGGAATGGACACCGGCTGCGGAATAGCTCGTTGGGAGATGCCATCAACAAATATGATGTGGTCATCAGGTGTGTATGATCATCTCTTCTTACTTGTGTTGGGGAACTGGATGTCCCAAATAGGGAACTGTAGACAGGCCCAGGGGTCTCTAGCGATGGACATCTTCCTTCTCGCTCCCAGATTGAACAACGCCCCAGTAGCTGGCTATGAGGGTGATGTGGGCTCCAAGACCACCATGCGTCTCTTCTACCCTGAATCTGCCCATTTCGACCCCAAAGTGGAAAACAACCCGGACACACTTCTTGTCCTTGTAGCTTTCAAGGCGATGGACTTCCACTGGATTGAGACCATCCTGAGTGATAAGAAGCGGGTAAGTGAGGTGGGGGATTGGTAGGGGGCCAAGTCAGGATCTCACACTCCCTGATTTCTGCCTTGCAGTCCTGGAGAGTCAGTTAGGGGACAGTGTGAACCAGGCTCCCAGCTGTCAGCGCCTTAGGCATACCACCCAGGGCAATTTGCTGCAGGGCTTCTAGTAAGCCGCCCCAGCTGCTGGGTATAAAAGCCTGCAGGAGTCAGGTGGTGGCAGCCAAAGGCACCCCACGCTCCAGGACTGTCTGGGACAGGAAAGCTGCCAGAGTATGTCTGCCTGTGAGAAACTTGGGAAAAGAGGAACTTTCTGGCAGTTATTTCCAAGCAGGGAGCCAGTTAGAACAATGAGGTCTGTGCTCTAACAGATGATCCCCAGAAAGAGTTCACTATGTCATTTTGCTGTACCATCGAATGCTGACCTGTCCAGTCTGAAATTTTTGGCAAAAGACAGCCTAAAACTTGAGCCCCTTCTGCCTGTTTGGATATCCTTGGAAGTGGGCTGTGGTTGGACCTCATATTCTACACCTTTTGTCACCTGGTCTTCCTAAGGGGGTGTCCTTCCTCCTCTCTTTCCCTGGTCCTCTCCTCTGGTCTCCTATCTCTAGTGTAGACCCTACTCCCTTTCCTCTCTTCCTGTGCTCTTGAAGGCGTCTCTCATCACTTGGACCCCATCCTCTGGCTGAGGACCTCTGGGTTTGTTTTGAGACACACAGTTCTTCACCCACTCCCATCTCTGTCTTCTGACCCCATCCTCCTAGGTGCGAAAGGGTTTTTGGAAGCAGCCTCCTCTCATCTGGGATGTCAACCCAAAACAGGTTCGGATTCTCAACCCCTTCTTCATGGAGATTGCAGCTGACAAACTGCTGAGCCTGCCAATGCAACAGCCACGCAAGATTAAACAGGTGATGGGCCGATGATGGGGAAGCCAGGCTGAGGGTTGGGTCCTGAGTGGGAAGTAGGGGGCACATTCCTATATGCTTAGAAAACCAGGGAAGGGCCCTATGAGAGGGGAGATAGCAGCTTGCATTTCACTGCCAGGAACACACCTGTCATCAAAGTTGCCATGGCAGGGGTGAGTGCACTCTTTGGAGAATGTGAGGTGTCTTCAAAGTGGGGAGAGAGGGAAGGGTCTGTATTGGGTTTGGGGACTGGAGTGAGAGGATGGTTTTGACAGGTGCAGATCAAAACTTGTAACCTGGGGACTTGCTAGAGCAGTCAGTGGGGCTATTTGTGGAACAGCTTGAGCCCTTGCAGAGTTACTATGGATACTTAATCTGTGGTCTTACCTTGGAACATATTGGTCTGTGTGAGTTAGAGGAGTTAGAGCTTCAACAGTTTGTCTTGTGTTTCATGTTTTGTTCAAGTGTGTTGATTTTGGCAGTCTTGATGCAGTTTTGCAAGTTATGGTTTTGATATCAGTGCCCTGGTGGTCTTCAGTGGTGGGCTTTCACCCCCTTTCTAGCTTTCCAAGTAATTCCACACATCTTGGAACCCCTTGGGGGACTGTGTGGGATAGTGAAGAAGCAAACCAGCAGGCATAGATTGGGTTCTTGGTGGTACCTACGCTTGCTATGTGGAGCTTGGCAGATCATCCCCTTAGAGCCTGAGTTTTCTTGTCTGTTGGGTGGGGATACTACCCACATTGACCTTTTAAGGCCATTGTAAGATTGAAAAAATAATTACCTAAAATACTATTGTAGAGATTGGTATGTAGTGCCTACTCTATAAATATTTACCAAATTTTGAATAGATGATTTTATTCTTTTTTTTTTAGTTGGAGTCTCATTCTGTCACCCAGGCTGGAGTGCAGTGGCATACTCACGGCCACCCCAGCGTCAACCCGCTGGGCTCTGGCAATCCTTCCACCTCAGCTTTCCAAGTAGCTGGAACTACAAGCATGTGCTACCATGCCTGGCTAATTTTTGATTTATTATAGAGGTGAGGTTTCGTCAAGTTGCCTGGGCTGATCTCGAACACACAGGCTCAGGCAATCCACTCACCTCAGCCTCCCAAAGTGCTGAGATTACAGGCTGGATCACCGAGCCCGGCCCTTTTTTGTTGTTTTTTGAGTCGGAATCTTACTCTGTTGCCCAAGCTGGAGTGCAGTGACACAACAATGTACTGCAGCTTTGACCTGCTGGGCTCAGGCAATCCTTCTGCCTCAGCCTTCTGAGTAGCTAGGACTACAGGTGCACGCCACCACACTCAGCTAATTTTTTTTATTTATTATAGAAATGAGGTCTCACCAAGTTGCCCAGGCTGGTCTTGAACCCCTGGGCTCAGGCAATCCTCTCGCCTCTGCCTCCCAAAGTGCTGGGATTACAGGTATGGGCCACCGTACCTGGCTGATAGTGGTGGGATTACAGGTGTGAGCCACCGTGCCTGGCTGATAGTTTTATTATTTGCTGAATATCTACTGCTATTCAACATTCTGTGTTGAACGGCTGCTTTTATGACTGCTCAGTGCCAGGCCCTATGTCTGCATACTTGGTGAGTAAGACGTGCTCCCTTCCCTAAGGAAACTTAGTCTGGCAGAATAAACATGCAGGTTGCACTGTGGAGTGATACAGTGCCACAGTAGAGAGGTATTCCACATGCTGTGGGGATCTCAGAGGAGGGGCAGACCTCTGCTGAGGGCTGAATGGGAGGCTTCCCAGAGGAGGTGGTCCTGGAGCCGGGCCTGGAAGGATCATGCAGCTCATCCGGCAGAGAACTGGGGAAGGGCATTCTGTTTGGCAAGAGCAGACAGCTGCTGTTGCCCTGAGGTGTTCTAGGGCAAGTGGAGTTGAAGGGCATGACAGAGGGGCTTGATGCCACAGATAGGGTGATAGATGGAGAGGGAGGTAAGAGAGGGTAAGGACCTGAACCCAGCTCCCCACAGAGGGAAGGGTAAAGGAAGGGATAGACTTGACAGTGTATTAGTTTTCTCTTGCTGCCTCGCTAATTGCCATAGGCTTAGTGGCCTAAAACAATGCCCACGGATAGGCTTATAGTCGTGCAGGTCAGTAGTTCAGTGTTGTGTGACTAGGTTCTTTGTTCAGGGTATCACAAGTTTATAACCTCAGTTTATGAGGTCTCATCTGGAAGCCTGGGGAGAAAATTTGCTTCCAGACTCTTTTTTTGAGTCAGAGTCTTACTCTGTCACCCAGGCTGGAGTGTAGTGGCATGCTCACAGCATCCACAGCCTCTACCTGCTGCTGGGTTCAGGTGATCCTTCCACTTCAGCCTTCCAAGTAGCTAGAACTACATGCATGCACCACCCTGCCCAGCTAATTTTTTGATTTATTGTAGAAATGAGGTCTTGCCATGTTGCCCAGTCTGGTCTCGAACCCGTAGGCTCAGGCAGTCCTCTCACCTCTGCCTCTTACAGTGCTGGGATTACAGGTGTGAGCCACAGCGCCTGGCCAGACTCATTCTTGTAGAAATAATTTGGTTCCTCTGGTCATAGGGCTAAGGTCTCCAGCTCCTTGCTGGCCATCAGCCAGGGATGGGGCTACCCTTAGCTCTTGAAGGCTGGCTACATTTCTTGCCGTATGGCCCCTCTGTCTTCAAGCCAGAGATGGCATGATAAATCCTTCTTGTGCTTCAAATCTGACTTCCTCTGTCTCTGATCTCAACATCCAGATTTAAAGGTTCAGGTAATTGGGTCAAGCACAGCAGGATACTCTCTCCCCTCTTACGGTCAGCTGTGCCAGATAAAGTAACACAACGTAATGGATCTCATCATATTCACAGGTTCCACGTGCAAGGGAGGGGATTAGATGAGGGCCAGGGTCACTGGGGTTCTCTTACAATTCTGCCTGCTACAACATATATTTTATAGGTGGCATTGAGAGATTCCTGACCAATTCTAGGTTTCCATCTTGGACAACTGGGGGTATGGTAATATATTTAACTGATGTAGAGAGCATAAGGAGGAGGAGGAGTTTGGTGTTTCAGGAGCCCATATCCAGGCAGAGCTGGCTAGACAGCCATGGAAATGTGGCCCAGCAGGGCCCAAACTGGATGAGTTAACACACTGGTGGTGAAAGCAACAAGGGAAAAAAGAAGGCCCGGGCAGGGCATGGAAGGCAAGAAGACAAGAGAGCTGGGAAAGGGACACAGGGAGAAAGCCAGCACCGAGCGGCCTCACAGGGTCCAGGAAGTGGCTCCCAGATGGGAGTGGGTGGCTGACGTGGGCTGCAAAGCAGGGTGCTGGAGCCGAGGAAGGCCAAACTTGGGAAGTGAGTGGATGAGGTTTCCTGTCCCCGTGGATGAATTTGGGATGGAGGAAGTGAGATCCTCAGAGCAGCCCAGAAGGTGGGTAGGAAAGGTATTGCGATCCCACATGAAAGAAGGGGAGAGCTCATGCCCAAAAAGGGTCAGTTTCAGAGCCACCAGGTCTTCTGAATGAGGTGAGGTCCTCCAAGGAAGAGGGCAGAACCCTTCCCCTCCTTTGAGTGAGTTGCTTAATATTTTTATAAGCCTCAGTTTTCTCATCTGTAAGATGGGGCTAATAATAGTACCTATTTCCAAGTGTTTTTGTGAGGACAGGATGAGATAACGTATCATACTAGGTAAAATAATGTAGTGTCTGGGAGCTCTATGGTAATTACTCAAAAAGTACTCCGTATTATTATGATGGTTGTCATTATTGTCATCATCATCCCTAGAGTCCCAGCCCTCTCCCAGATATGTGGAGCTGTACTATCCAGTATGGCGGCCACTAGCCACATGTGGCTATTTATTTATGTATATTTATTAATTTTTTTTTTTTTCTTTTTTTTTTTTTTTTTTTTTTTTTTGGGGCCACCACTGGGCACCAGGCCCAATATCGGAACAGCGGGGTGTTTGGAAAGTGTGTATGCCGAGGTTT
>CAUYQG010036062.1:0-22019 GCA_963574415.1 Tarsius wallacei | reverse complement strand
ACTGCCACCCAAACGGGGCCACGTCTTTACAAAACAAAAAAAAAAAAAAAAAAAAAACACTTTAACCAAAAAAAAAAAAAAAAAAAAAAGGAGGGAGGAAGAACAGTCCCTGATGATTTCTAGGCTCCCCCCAAGAGTTCTGTGACTCATTAGAAGGACTAATTGCTCACCCTGATACAGCACTTACCATGGGGCACTTAACTATGTATTAACTCACATACCCTCACAATAAGTTTATGAAGTGAAAACACAACTATTCCTGTTTTACAGATGAGAAGACTGCAGCACAGAGAGGCTAAGCAACTTGCCCAAGGTCACTTGGTTGGTAGGTGATAGAACTGGGCTTTAAGCCTGGGAAATCTGTCTCCATTTTTATCCATCACTTCTTCTTCTTCTTAAAAATCCAGCTGTGCCCCACACCTCCTTTGGCCCCTCAAAATCTTCTAAACTGCATCTCTCATTTGTCTCTAAGAGATATCCTCTCTGCACCCAAGGGACCAATCCTTCTGACATGAGGCTCCAAAGTGGGGTGAAATTCCTTCACCCACAGTCTCACTGTGCACCCCTATGTCAAGGCAGGAGATGGCCCATGTTGGTCTCCAGCTCACGCCTCCACCACTTCCAGCTGGACAGCAAGTTTTTACCAAGCAGCCATTATGTTACTGGATCTAGGTGGAGAACTGAATGCTTGAGAGAAGAATGCTTGAGTTTTGTCTAACTCTGCACTTTTGTACAGCAAAGTTTGAAGCAGTCGAAAGGGCACAGGCTTTGGAGCAAAACAGATCTGGGTTCTGATTTTGACACTGTCACTGACTAGCTGGGGGCTCTTGGGCTTGTTGCTGAACATCTCTGTGGCTCAATTTCCTCAACTATAAAATGAGGACATTTTCCCACCTAAGATAAGAAAAACACCAAGGATCTTTGCTCTCACTACTTCTATTCCACACTGCCCTGGTGATCCTGGCCAGTGCAATAAGACAAGAAAAATAAAAGACATACAAATTCAAAAGAAAATCACAGACAACATGATCATCTTCATAGAAAACCCTAAGGATCAACCAAAGGAAAAAATACTAGAACTATTAAGTTTAGCAAGTTTTCAGAATAGAAGGTCAACATACAAAAATCAATTGTATTCCTACATGCTAACAATAAACTATTGGAAGTTGAAATTAAAATAGGAACATTAGCCAAGTGTGGTGGCTCATGCCTGTAATCCCAGCACTTTGGGAGACTAGGGTTGGGGGTAGGATTGCTTGAGCCCATAAGTTCAAGATCAGCCTAGGCAACATAGAAAGACCTTATTTCTATCGGAAAAAAAAATTACAAAAATTAGCTGAGCATGGTGGCACATGCCTGTAGTCCCAGCTATTCAGGAGGCTGAGGTAGGAGGATCACTTGAGCCCAGCAGTTTTAGACTATGGTGAGCCATGATCACACAACTGCACTCCAGCCTGAACAACAGAGCAAGACCCCAACTCAAAAAAAAAAGGAACATGAATCCTACCTCACAAGATTCCTAGAAGGAATAAAATGAAGTAATATTTATCTAGACGTTTCTAGTTTGGTTGCCTCCTGACCAAGGGGAAGAAAGAAAGAGGCTGAAAGAGAATCCCGCCAAGGCTGATTGATCCCTATCTGTCTGCACCAAAACCGCAGAGAAAGTTTCTGATGTTCCTCCATAGTCATGCCAATCACAGATTTAGGGCTTTATTTGTCCACAATTTTGGGGGAGCAGGAGGTGATGAGGTTCATCAAAATCTGGGGCTCCCTGGGAAACACACTGCCATGAGCAGATGAACACCAGCCATCATGTGGGCTGCCCAGAGAAGGAGCCGCAGCCTGTCTGAGCTCCCCTCCTCTCCCTCCACCTTCTCTTTTCATCTTTATATTATTCTACACTCCTGCTGAGCTGGGTCCAAATGGACAATACAACCTGAACAAATCTTAGGTCAGGCGAATCCTGGGTCACATCCAAAAGAAACCCTCACAGCCCCAAAGCATTGATTTGCAATGAAGCCTTCGAAAACTCTTGGACAATCAGCAACAGACAGCAAAACTCTCAAAATCTTCTGCAGTCCTGTCTTTCCCACCCCCTGCATTTCCCACTTTCTTTTTCATTTATCTCTCCTAAAATTCCAGCTCTGTTCTCTCTCATCTCCACTACTCACTTACTGGAGCAATTCTATTCTAATCCAGCTTTTGCTGCTGATAACATTATGCTCTTTCTGGGTGAAGCTTCTTCAGCTCTGGCTCATCACCTTGATCAACTCAGGTGTGGGGACACAGAAAAGAAAAGCTGTAAAAATTTACCCCTTAGTATGTTGGCTTCTGTCTCATCGGAAGCCTCCAAGTCACTCACAGTTGTGTAGGGTATAGACAAGGCTAGATGGCTACATCACACCACAGTAACACTTTTCTCAAGGTTGATCCAAAGTACTGTAGATGCAAAGAGAGACCCGATTCCTTCAGCAGGAGGGCTTCAGGAGAGGTAACATCGAACCAGAGTTTGAAAGATGAGTAGGCAATCACCTGATGGGGAGATAGAGAGGAAAGGGGAGAGGAGAGGTTACACTTCACCTCCTGGCACTTGATGTCCAATATCTTTTTTATCACCCACCCCCAATAGTCTTGTGAAGTGGGTGTACATTGATATTCCTATTTTATTGGAGATTGAGTCCCAAGAGGAAATGAACTTGTCAGGGTCACCCAGAGAGTAGTTGGCGCAGATAGGACTTGAATTCTGGTCTCTCTGGCTTCAAAGCCCATACAGTGGGCAGCTGGAGAGAGAGGAGGGGAAACTTTCAAAAGTCTCTGTGTATGTGAGAGGAGGGTGGAATGAGGGGACTCTGGTCACTGGAGCATAGGGATAAGTGACAACAATGAGGTGAAGATCGGCACGTGCGACACACCACCATTTGTGGAAGAGACATATACATATTTGCCTATTTTTGCAATAAGATCTCTGGAAGGACACTCAAGCATCTGGGGACCTTGGTTGTCCTTAGGATTGGGACACTAAGGGACTGGGGCAGGAGAAGACATTTCACCCTTCCCTTTATGCTTTTTGAAATTTGAATCATGTGAATGTGCTACCTAGTCAAAAACAAAAGAAATTGTCATTAAAAGAAAATAAATAAAAGAATAAGTGTTACACAGTCATGATAAAATCCAAACTGAAAGAGTACCCAGTCATTGGCTATGCACTTGAGGACCACCGTGGGGTCCAGGCTGTGGCCCACCCTGGGGCTTGGCTCCACTGGGGGAGGGATGAGTGTAGAGTCTAAGGCAGCAGCAAGGCCCTTTCGGTCCACCGCCGCCACCACCACAGTGGATGCTCCTTCTCTGGTCTGATGGGTGAGGGGCTGCTGTCAGACGGAGGCGGAGGAGGGCTGCAGTAGAGACGTCCGAGATGGGACGGGACATTTGGGCAGTTGGGGCCGATTTGTCGCCATTTTCACGGGCAGACTTGAGAATTAAGTGGCATGAAATTGAGCACAGACCAGGTTCCCCCCCAGAGACGGGGCAGCCATCGCCCGGGAAGGGGAGAATGCGAGGAGGAGGAGGCGGGAGTGGGAGGGGTGGCCGGGCTCCACGCTTGGCTGCTTCTGGGTGCAGATGGAGAGAGAATGGAAGGGGGCTGGGCCCAGCTCCTCCTCCCGGGCCCTCCTCACCCTTCCGCTCTCCTCAGACAGGCAGAGGGGCCGCAGGACCCCAGCGATGGGCTGAGCCTGGGCTGACTCCCGTGCTCCCAAGTGCCCCTGGGAGTCAAGGTTGGGGATGGCAGCCAGGCCGGAGCCCCATTCAAGGGGCCCTCAGACTTTTTTGCTTATCTCAGCACCTCTCTGCTCAGTACCCAGGAAAGGGGACTACAGGGAGGCAGAGCCTGACCCCACTTCTCTGGGTGGAGAAGGAAGCTTTTGTGCCCCCAGAGGTGCATGAGGCCAAGCATCTAGTGAGAGATGTTAGGCCCCTGGGTTCCAGTTTTGGTTCTGACTGGGTGACTTAGAGTGAGTTTCTTATCCTTTCCTAAGCCTCCACCTCCTTATCTGTAATAATAATGACAACAACCATGTGGCCTGTGCTACCCTGAGTGTCTTGTGTACTTTGTAGCAATTCACTTGATCTTGATAATACCTTATCAGGCAGGACCGTTATCAATTACACCCCCACTTTACAGATGAGAAAATAGATCATGCGGCCAGTGAGTGATGAAAATGGGATTTGCTGTTTAGCATGCTGCCGGCTCAGGGAGTTGAGCGGGAGATCAAATGAGATGATGAACTTTTCTAGTTTTACACATGGTATGTGTGTGACCATTGTGGGCTGCTGTCATCACTGCTCCACTCACCCTTTAGCAGGGGACAGGAGGCTTGAGTGCAGAAAGTCAGAATAGGAAGGAATAGGCCAGAACATCTTGTTTATATTCTCATGCACTCGAGATGGAAAACAGGCCCAGGGAAGGCAAATGACTTGCACAAGGTCAGTCGGGCTGGGCTAGGACTGAACATGTTGTGACTTGAGCCCTTGCTCTCCAGGTCCCTGCGGACGCCCCAGGGCCTTGGGGAGGGCAGCCTATTTCATGTTTCCATGAGGAGAGGCACAGCCTGGAATCTCCATTCCCATGGGCACTGTGGGCCCTGAGTTCTCCCACCCCGGGGCAGGAGTGAGACTTGGTCCCAGCTCTGGTAGGGATGAGGGGAGAAGACAGTGTTGGTGGGCCAACCTGGGCACTTCCTCCTGGGGAGAGTTCTGGCCCACAATTAGGAAGGATGTGTTTGCCTCGGCGCCAAGCCCAACGAGCCCATGAAAGCCATGAAGAGCCCTGCAGGTGGCCAGGGGCAGGACAGGACCCATGGTGCTTAATAGGACCTAATCTCTGCCAGTGTTGTCGGAAATGAAAATGAAAAACAGCCGCGATTTTGTGGTTTAAAAATTAGCATGTGTGCCTACATCGTAAGCCCCTGGCCTGCATTACCATACAGATTTATCCCAGGCCCAGCACGCGGCCAAAATATGTAATTACACACAGGCTCAGGGTGGAAAAGTTGCTCTCCTCTTTGCTATCTATACAATATGGATTTTTTTTTTTTTTAATGAGAGCTAGAGCTGCACTTTGGGGGGGAAACTGCTTCATGAGGTGTGCTGCCTGTGGCATTTGAGGAGAAGGAAGGTCCCAGCCCCCTTAGCAGTATGTAATGGGGGGACAAGTATATGCTAACTGAAGGGTCATCTTCCTAGGAGCGGGGAAGAGGGCAGGGGAGGGAAAGCCATGATATAAAGTACTACATTCTCTACCCTCCAGTCCTGTCCATGTTCTCATAGGCATTCTCTTCTTTCAGGAAACCTGAAAATTGGGGACCCTTATCCCCACTTAACAGATAAGGAAACTGAGACTGGTAAGTGGTGAAGCCCAGAATTAAAACTCGTGACTTCAAAAACTGTGCTCTTTCCAATGTGCTACATATGGCTCCCAGCTTCCTTGGGCTCCCTTCATCTCCGTTCATTGATGGACAGAGACCTTTGTTGAAGTCACTGGGGGGGAAGAATGGGGTGATGGATGCAAGGGATGTACATCAGGGTTCAGATATGAAGATTGAAGGGAACTGGGGTCTTCACATGGGGACCAATTATAGAAAGCAAAAAAAAGTCAGATCCCAACCATTAGCACAAAAACTGATATATAGTAGCTATAGCAAACGAATTATTTGTGGAATGAGTAAACCAAAGCCCTAAAATTAAAATCAGTGTCCTTATTCAGGGTTGCACAGCGGATAATGTCCAGATACTAAGGGAGATGAAGAAATCAATGTCTCATTGTGGGATCAATGTCCCAATCCAGAGTTGGACAGGAAAGGGAGCCAGTATTCCAATGTAGGAATCAATAGCCCAATGAAGATTTGGTTGAGGTCATCTAAATCCCATGAGGGGATCAATGTCCTAATACAGAGTTGGTCGAGAGGAATCGATGTCCCACCACAGGAATGGGTAAGGAAGCCAACATCCCAATGTAGAGATCAATGCCCCAATTCAGAATTGGTTAAAGGAAATTAATGTCTTAATGTGGGGGTCATAGCCCCAATATCAGGATCAGTGGCAGTCAATGATATACAAGGATGGTTTTGACCGTCAATGTCCCATTGTGACATCAATGATAGCCAAAGTCCCACTATAGGGATGGCTGGGAGTTATGTCCCAGTGTAGACATAGACTTGCCAACATGGAGAACAATAGGGCACCTATTCATGACTTCTAGACTTCCCTGGGGGCTTTTCCTCCTATTATTTGCTCTAAAGGGACAGTTTCTAAGCTCCCTACCCTTTCAACCCATTGGCTAAGTCCCCACTGCAGACAGTTTGGGATGGAGACAGTGTTCTGCCCCAACACACACCAGCCTGGTCATCCACAGTGGCTCCCCTATTCAGTCGCCTATCTCCAGAGATGACTTGCAAGTAAGTTCAAAAGGTCCTACCAGCCCAGAAGAGGCTATTTACTTTCCAGGGACTCTTTACTGCAGGAGACTAGGCCTTGGGCTTCTCCAGACTCAGCCTAGACCAGCAGCAGGTGAGCTACAGCCACACCAGTCATGTTCTTACCCCATCAGCCTGATACGTGTCTAAAAACCACCGTTATCTATGTAATTTACCATTGCATCTGTCATTTGAATGATTGCTCCCCACACTCTATAGCTGATACAAGCAAGGCCCAGAAGAGTGCCTTGTTGGCCACAGAGATGTGGCAGAAATGAAACTAGAGGCCTGAGCCCTGCCTGCTAGCTCAGCCCTTTGCCACCTGATTTAGGTTGACATGGCAGACACCCCCCGACCTAAGCGGGTCCTGGGAGCACACTACAGAGTTTGGGCAAAGAGGTTCAAAGCATCCTTCCCCTAAACCCTGACTTCCTGCATCTTTCCCATCACCCCTCAAATCCCCTGAAGTTAGGAGGCAGGATAAAGGCCCCTGTTGCTTTCCAGGGTTGGAGATAGAGTTGGAGGGTGAGATGGTTAAAGCCTCCCAGTCTCAGCTGCCCCAAGGGCTTAAGGGGAGGGTGTGAGTTTTCTCTTGCTCAGACAAAGGCTGAGGCTGAGGCATCTGTCGGCTGACTCTTGTGTCTCGCAGCTGCTCCCACAGTCAGACCCAAGGCAGGTGCCAGTTTGGGGAGGGAGGGGAATGCCCGCGCACGCACACACACTCCACTTCTTCCTCTCACCGCCCCCCCGTATACACACAGTCCCTCCTGTTGCTGGTCCTCACCCCAACAAGTCCACCCTGGACCCCAAGACCCAGAGCTTTAGGGATAAGCCTCCCACCCCATGTGGCTCCACTGCCCCTCCCCCATGCCCTTGTTCCTCCAAGTTCTGCTGCCAGCACCCTTGGGCACCTTTGCCCAGCCAAGGAGGAGCTAGGAAGGGAGGGACTGTCTGGCAGGAGCAGGGCACCCTTGGAGTTTCTCTGAGTCAAGCTTCTCTTATTGGGGCCAGGGTGTTTTCTGGAGACCTCCACAGAGGCTGGAGCCTTTAGTTCTTCAGACTGGGAAGGGGAGAGGTGAGAAACACAAACTTATGCTGATGGCAGGGGTGAGAGCGCCCGGGGTATTATCAGACTAGTTGAGTGTGTGTTATATGGGAACGTGAGAACAACCTAGACACACAGGCATATTCAGGCACATTTTTGCACACTACATGCATATGCACACATGCACATTTGCACACACACCCAGGAAGCCATGTGACAAGTTGGAAAAGTTTTTCAAATACCCAAATAGAACTCTGTGTTCTCTACCTTTCAAAAAATACTTATTTACGAATTTATTTCTTTAAATCACATTACCACCCATCTCTCCTTTTTAATTTTTAAATAAAATTTTAAGGCAAAGAAATATTTTAATAATTAAATATTTATTTTAAAAAGAAAAATTTCAAGGCAGCTGAGACGCCTCCATTTAGATAGCTAACTATTAAATCTATTATTATCTGTGTATTTTATTTGTAATTCCATGAGCAGAGAGAATGTAGTAGAGGCAGCAGTGGGGCGGCAGGTGGAGGATGGGGTGGTGAGAGTTTCCCTGTTAAGATGATACAGGAGAAAGAGAATATTTCTGTGCAGGCTGCACAGTGGGAAAAAAATGTACAAATTTTATACGAAGATGCTTCTGAGCCCCCTCCCTGGTGCAATCCTCTGGACCTCTGCCTCCCACTCCCAGGCTCCCAGCCACCTCCCGCCTCCCGTTTCTCCTCCCAGTCCGTCCCAGGCCTCTCCTTCCCTCCCTCCCTCCCTCGCAGCCCCTCCCCAGGGCCCCCTCCTCAGATGCAATCCCCCTGCTGTAATTTCTGGGGGAATTGCTTCATCTCGGGTGCAGATATATTTGTGTCAAGGTGCAGCTGCACAGATAGCCTTCCTCTATGCATAGTAAGAGGGTTTCAGAGAGAGAGGTTGTGCCCAGAGCAAGGCCTTATCAGAGCAAGCTGCCTGCCATTTATCTGATTCCCCATCAAATAGGAAAACGGGCCTCAGGCTGCTGCTTCCACTTTCCTTGGGAAAGCCATGGGGGGAATAATAATTTACTCCAAGCTTTTTGTTTCCAGCGCTCACCTTCAGCCTGACACAGCCCCGGGTCCCTCCACCACCCCCCTGCTCCCAGCAACACCAGCCTGGGGGTACAAGGTTGAGCCCCAGTCCCCAAGGGCCCACCCGGGGACACCCCCAGAAATGCCCTTGCTGGTTGAGTGGACCTTCATAATGAATTGGCATGAGCTGAAGCAGATACCCTTTGGCATCAGGGAGCATAGAAACAAGAGAAAGGAGACAGGGGCCCAGCAGGGAGTGGGGAGGCTTGGCCTGGCTGCAGGGGTCCTGGCTTCCTTCCCAGCCCCCACACATGTGAAGATCCCCCATGAACACTCGCTGTGAGTGTGTGTGTGTGTGTGTGTGTGTGTGTGTGTGTGTGTGCTCATGCACCCAAATGCACATGCATTTGTCAGCCTTGACCCGTGAGCATTCTTGAGGAGGACCTCTTAGTACCTTTATCTGTATGTCTGTCCATCTGTCTGTCTATCTGCACCTGGGATGCGGATGAATGGAGGACTGGAGGCGGTTTCTGTTCTATGTCACAGACTCTGACCTCCCATCTCAGTTCACAATCCCAACAGCCACGAACAAGCCCAAGACAGGATGACAGGGGCTGTCTGAAAGGCGGTGAGTGGTGGGTGAGGGAGGGGTCCCAGCCGGGCCTGGCGGCCAGTCATCTTGCCTCACCCTCCCTGGCGGAGGCTGCTCCAGGGAGCAGCAGGCAGCCCATCTGGTGCAGGAGCTGCGGAGAGGTGGGCAGCGGGGCGGGGGCCGCTCCCCATAGGCCAGCCATAAATCACCGTTATGTGGCCAGGGGGCAGGGGGCAGCCGTAGCAGCACACACAGGATGAGGCAGAGAGGCCAGGGTCAGGTGCAGCTGTAAATCGTCACCTAAATGCTCCCAAGCAAAGTCTAATCAGGGCACAGTGGCAGAACACACTTGGTCCCACACTGCCCCAGAGGGCACACTCATGTCTGTGCAAGCACATACCCACTCACAGATACAAAGGCACGCTTGGACATGTTCTGCAGACAGAGCTGTGAATGCAAAGGTGTCACGTCCACACCTGGATACACAAGGATACATGTGCTGACCCCTGCCCTGTGTGCATGTGTTCACACACACGCCCAGGCTGATATAGCTACTCATGTTCATTCAAACCCAGGCATACAAAGACCTACCAAATATGCCAGGAGGTACACACACTGAACAGGTAGGTATGCAGAGTGGTGAACAGACTCTGTCCAATGCCCAGAGCAAGTACCACTTGGAGGGAGGACCCCCAGCAGAGAAATGGTAGGTATGCACAGTGTCTGCATCCTCCTCCCTACCTCTCCCTGGCTGGGCCTTTGGCCCATTCAGCAGCCATTTTCTAGAAGTTCATACCTCATCTTGAAGAGCTCACACTGTTTGGTCTCTCCCTGAACCCATGCCAGAGTAAGGCTCATTCATTCATTTATTCATTCACTCATTCATTCACCAGCATCTATGAGGTACTTTCCCCAAATCAGACACTGAGCTAGGCTCTGGCAGTCTTAAACGTAAAACTTAGCAGAGAAGAGAGACAAATGAGAAAGTGATTACAAGAGAGGCAAGCCCAGGAAAGTGGGGACACAGTAGAAGGGCACAAGGAAGGCTTTTTGGAGAAAGCCATGTCCAAACTGAAGCCTGA
Organism: Tarsius wallacei; assembly: GCA_963574415.1. Lineage (NCBI taxonomy): Eukaryota > Metazoa > Chordata > Mammalia > Primates > Tarsiidae > Tarsius > Tarsius wallacei. The sequence goes on along the minus strand of CAUYQG010036062.1, from coordinate 11,778 downwards.
CAAGTGGGAGGTGGAGGGTAGAGAGAGAGGAAGTGCCCGGCCCTACCAGAGAATGTCATGGCAACAGGTTAAGTGCTAGGGGCAGAATGCAACCTGCCCGTGGTGACATGTGGTGATGCACCCCACAAGACACCCACCTTTGAGCCTTGACATCAGCAGTGAGACCGACTGCACTCCCTCACCTGGACCCCTCAGGGGACACCCAGCTTGCATGTCCCAGGGGTTCCCTGGTGACCCTGGTATCTGCCTCTTCTCTATTCTTTTTTTGTTTTGTTTTGTTTTTGAGTTGGAGTCTCACTCCTTCGCCCAGACTGGAGCCACTCCTTCGACCTGCTGGGCTTCAGCGATCCTTCCGCCTCAGCCTTCCAAGTAGTTGGAATTACAGGCGCGCGCTACCACGCCCGGCTAATGTTTTGATTTATTGTAGAGATGAGGTCTCGCCAAGTTGCCCGGGCGGGTCTCGAACCCGCGGGCTCAGGCAATTCACTCACCTCAGCCTGCCAAGGCGTGGGATTACAGGCTGAGCCACCGAGCCTGGCTACTCTTCTCTATTCGAAAGCAACTACATGTCCAGGGAGAGTGGATAGCCGGGCCTAGCCTTTCCAGCAGATGCCACAGTCAGCTGTAAATGGGATACGGTTGAGAGGCTGTGAGGGGGCCAGAGGGCAGAGACACTGAGCCTTCTTCTCCAGCCCTCTCAGCCTCCTGGAACTCTCACACAATCAGTGGGGTCTTCTCTGACTCACTCTCCTCAGCAGAGGATTTGCAGATGTACTCAGTGCAGCTCTGTGAGCTCCTCGGAGCTTCCTAGCACTATGGGCGACAAAGGAAGGGTTGAAAATCGGCATCTGGAACTCCGTCCAGCCTCAATTTGACCCTTTATCCACTTGTCCTATTGGGCTTCCCAACAGGACTTCATTAGAACAAAGGCCTCCAAGTGTGAAAACGGTTAATCCTTAGGACCAAGTCCCAAGTCAGCATGGCACACAGAGCCCTCCCAAGCCTCCCTTCCCATGCTTATTCTGGGGACGCAGCCTAGAGGTCTCTCCACAGCCCTCAGTGCTCCCCTGCTCCCTCACCCCTCCACCCTTTCCACACATGCCCCCCCACCCAGACCCTCCCCTTCAGCCTTCCTCCAACTCATCATTTTCATTTTTAAGCACTCCTTGAGTGCCTGCAACCTAGCAGTACACATACTATGTCTTTTAAGCCTCCTTTATAAAAGCCTGGGGAGTGTGGCCTCATTTTACAAATGAGAAAACTGAGGCTCAGAGATCTTAAATGATCTGTTCAAGGTCACTGCCACCTTGGGAAAGCTCATTCTGGGTCCAGCCTGAGCCTCCAGACAGAATTGGTCCCCTCTCTTCCCTCTCAGTCCAGAAGGATAGTGGAGCAGGACTTTCCTCCCTCATTTTTTCACCAAGGCTTAGAGGAAGGGGTGGGTTTCTGGGGGTCAGTGGCTAGAAGGAGAGAAAGAGGAAGAAGAGGTCCTGGGTATGCCCAGAAGCTGAGAGTAAGGGCAAGGAGTTCTAGCTAAGGACCAGCGGGCCCTAGGGGACAGGAGTGCTTGTGGGTCACTTGTTCATAAGGGAGGCCCTGTCTGGGCACTGTGACTATTACCTCAGCTGTGAGTGTCTTGTCTCCTTGCTTGAGGGGTGGCTCCCTACAGTCAGGCAGGACAGGAGAGAAGAGTGGTGGCTCAGGCTCTCAGGCCTGCTTCTAAAACTCTTGGAGTCCCAGGCTTCTCATCTCCTAAATGGGGATATCAAAGTTTCTGCCTAGGGTTGTTGGGATAGTTAAGTGTGATGCCAGAAGCCGACCCCCACACATGCTGGCAGTTTCCTCCTGACCTGAAGCACAAGGTAGGCTTTGTGCTCATCGATGGATGGGATGGGAATGACTGAGTAGGGATATCATGTCCTAGGGCAGCTGAGACGGCAAAGGGCCCCTGCTCTGAGCCTGGCTTGCAGGTGACAGTGGGTTGGAGGGGGGGCTCGTTTTTCCTCCTCCCTTACCCTCTGGCTGTCCTCTCTGGCCCTGGGAAAAAACCAGCCCCCTCAGAGTTTAAGCAGATAAAGAAGATAAGGGGCATGGACACAGCCCCCTTCCAGCAGTGCTTGGTGGGGAAATGTTTGTCTTCCCACAACCCACAGCCCAGCTGTAAAGAGGCTGTGATCTGCTTCATTTTGTGAGAAGGCCCAGCACTCTCCATCACCACCACAGACAACAGCCTGATGCAAATTGGCAGGCAAAGGAGAGAGCAGTCAATATGGATTAGGAGGAAGGGCCTCCCCTGGCCTGGGGCCTGGGCCCCCATTGATCAGTTTCTTCACTGAGGGAGCCAGCTTGGCCAGTGGCCATTGGACACCCAGGTGGGGGCCACAGAGCCCTGGAGAGCTGAGGGCCCCCTAGGTGGGCCATGGAGAGAGGGGCCAGGAAATCAAGGAGGGTGGGGGAGTGGACCAGGCCTCAGGCCCTGCTAGCTTTGCAAACCCCTGCAGAGCCAGTTCTCCTGGTGTTGAGAAAATGGTCAGCAGCTTGTCACAGTCCACTGAGTGTCACAGTCCGCTGAGTCCTCTGGAAACATTGTTGGGTTTAAATCCAAACGCAGAGATACCCATATACACGCCCAACACTCCTCTGGCCCCCTCCTTAAGCACAAGCAGTTATCTCATGGCTACATACACACCATGGGATTCAACTCAGTCCAAAAGTATTTATTGAATGCCCATGTGTTCCAGGCACTGCAACTATGGACAGCTCCATGCCCTAAAGAAATATGCACCCTAGGAAGAAAGACAAATGTGGAAAGAAGTTATCATAGGGCAGGGGGAAAAGTTCAATTACAGGAGTCCCAGCAATATACACAGGAAGGAGTGATTCACTCTCGGGTTAGAGAGGTCGCTTTCCAGAGGAAGTGATATCTCAGCATGGTTTCTTAGGATGAATAGGAGTGTGTCAGGTCGACAGGGAAGCAAGGGGATCACTATCATTGCCTGCCCACATCTCTGTCCACACATTGGGCTCCTTTCCCTTTTGCTAACCATGCACTTCCCATTATGACTGTCTTTCAGCCACAGAACTATCTATGCTGTTCCAGTTGCCTGAAATGTTATTCTTCTTCTTCCCTGACTATTCTCTATTCAACCTTCAGGGCTCACCTTAAAGAACTATCCCTCCTCAGAGAGAGCTACAGCCTACGCTTGAGAGGCTGCCATAGCACCCTGTGTCTCCCATCTCCTAACGCTAACACACCTGTGTTCGCCTGTTTGCTTCATGAAAGCAAGGACCATGTGGTTCCTATGGCACCTGGGACAGTGCCTGACATATTTCAGGAACTCACTGATTAGATGGTTGGTTGGTTGGTTGGCTGGCTGGTTGAGTGGATGGATGGATGGATGGATGGATGGATGGATGGATGATGGATGACTTGTTTGTCCAAGGAGTTAAAGTAAAGGTAAATTAGAACTGCACAGGTATGTAGAGTACAAAGGGGTAGGAAGACAGTGGATGATAAAACGGAAGAGGCTGGCAAGGGCGAGATCATGGAAGGCCGTTTAGCCATGCCTAGTATACAATGACATGTAGAGGAATTCTAGGACATTAGCAGTACAAGACCCCTTTGAGGTAATATAATCCTACCCTTTGTAGGGGTGGAAAGGGTATGATACCTCTTCTTACCACAAGGGTCACGGCCAACTCCTATAACCAAAGGCAGGTTAACAGGAGAAAAACATGACAGATTTATTTAATCAAAGTTTTATGTGATGGGGAGCTTCAGAAATGAAGACCCAAAGACAAGGAAAACTCTTGTTATGCTTTGGTTCGATGAAGAATGGACAGCCATATAGAAATGTGACTGGACTAAAGGGTATGATCTCATGGTAATAGGTTGAGAGGGAAACCCAGCAAGGCTTGTCTGTTCAGATTCCTCTTGGCCTCTCTGTGCAGCATTCCTTTCTCCCCAGAATAGGGCAGGACTGAGGGTCTTCTGACCTACTATCAGACAAAGTAGACCAGAGGATTTCTTTATGGCCAGTTCCTACACAGAAAGGTGGGGGAGGGTTAGAGTAATATTTCTAGTTTCTATGACCCGCCTTGGGGAAAAGGAATTCTAGTTTCTATGGCCTGCCTTGGGGCAGAAAAGAGAGCAGGAAAAAGTCAGAGAGAGTGTTTGCTTCTGAGGCCCCACCAGTGTCCTTCAGTTCAAAGTATGCCACATGCCAAAGCACCAAACTTTGGGGTATCGTATTCTGAGCCCCAATACCTTCATTCTAGAAATGAGGGAGCTGAGGCCCCAAGAAATGGGACTTGTTCCAGATCACCCAGACGGCAGAATCCATGGCTTTGCTGGGAATATACTCCTGGGCTTGACCTCCTGGTCCAGGGCCCTTTCCTTGGGCAGGCTCAGTCTTCTGTATCCCTGGAGGGATAAGGATGTGATGATACACACCCTGATTCTTCACGAGTCTCTTGAGTTGGGTCTGACCCTCTGGGTATACTGCCAAAGACCTCGAGCTGTGCTCCCCCTGGAAACCCCCCACCACCACCACCCCTGCCACACACAGCATCAGTACCCATCAGAGGAAATGACTAAAACCCAACCTAATCTAGTTTGATCCAAAAGGGTAGATTATTGGCCCGTGTATCTGCAAAGGCAGGTAAGACTGACTTGAGGTACAGCTGGATCAAGGCACTAAAGCAAAATTGCCAAATCTTACAACTCTGTGTCTCTCTATGTGTTGGCTAAATCATCTCTTCCTAATGGGGTAGGAAGGATGGTTGGGAAAGGATAGGTCATGCCCCATGGAGTTAGTAAGGCAGAGAGAGGGGAAATTTGCCTCTGTCAGAGTCTCTATATAAAATCCCAGCTAAATATTCCAATTGTTCCACCTCAGGTTCAGTCTTGGTGCTCAGAAAAATGGGACATTGTGATTGGGAATCCTGGATCTCATGTTTGCACTAGAGGCCAGGGGAGAACATGGTAAGGCTTTTTGTGTTGTCATTGTTGTTGTTTAGTTTTGTTTTGAGTTGGAGTCTCACTTCATCACCCAGGCTGGAGTGCAGTGGAACACTTACCACCACCCCAGCATCGACCTGCTCGGCTCAGGCGATCCTTCTGCCTCAGCTTTCCAAGTAGCCAGAACTACAGGTGCGCGCTACCATGCCCTGCTAATTTTTTGATTTATTGTAGAGATGAGGCCTCACCAAGTCGCCCAGGCTGGTCTCCAACCCATGGGCTCAGACAATCCTCTCATCTTGGCCTCCCAAAGTGCTGGAATTACAGGCTTGAGTCACCGCGCCCAGTCAAAAACATGGTACATTTTTGACAGCTCATCAAGTGAAGTGGAAAGGGGAGAACATTACCCCAAAGGAAAAGGACCTATTATCAGCAGAATGGGGGTGGGGATGCAGAGCAGTCAACACTCTCAGATGGCCACAGCAGTCTCAACACGGTACTGGTCAGCTAGGGTAACCCTGGATGAGTACTTGGAAAAAAACAACAACAGAAATGATAATAGCTTTTAGAGTATACCATGCAAGTACTCTGCATACATTGTCTCATGTAATCTCATCTAAACTTGGAGCGAGAAGACCCTGGTTTGAGTCCCAGTTCTGCCATTTATCAGACCCTGGGCTTGTCACTGAACCCTTTTGAACCCATTTCCTATCTGTAAGATGGAGTTGCAGGAAGGGTCTCTGAGGACCGTAAAGGGATGCTCCGTGCAGGAGTAGCAGGGCCCACAGTAATTCTTGTTCACTGATTCCGGCAGAGATGAGGAACGAAATGCTTTGAGCAGCCCAAAAGGTGTGCATGCCAAAGCAGCAGCAGGCTGACTTCCAGTCTGATTTGCAGGAAGTCCTGGGCGGGGACCCTCCTGCACTGGCCGCTCTTCACATAGGTGAAAGGGTGGAAAGCAGAGTTAATGGATTACAGGACTGGGCAGGAATAAGAGAGGATTTTTCATTTGAAAATGTTCTGAAATAATTCATATTTGCTTTGCAGGACGGCATTGTGCGCTGTCAGCTCTGTAATAACTTCTAGGCCTTTATTTATTGTTTGGCCTTAATGATTTCGTGTTGCTCCAGTGTCGAGAATTCTCAGTGTCTTGTAACACATAATGGCAGAGAAAGCTTAGGCCGAGGCAGACATGGGGGAAGGGGTCACACTCCCCAACAGACCCTGCTGGCCCGCTGGTCTACCTGCAGAGCCTGGAGCAGGAAGCAGAGGTCGTCCAGCTCTGCGCAAGGTTCTCCGTGAACGCCAATTCTCACCACACCCTATGGAGCTATGACTATTGTTCCATTTTATAGAAGTGAAAACTCAGCCTTGGAGCAATCACAAGACTTGCCTTGGAGCAATCACAAGACTTGCCACCTGATCTTGTGTGACCAAGTCAGGATTTAAACACAGGCCTTCTGTATTCGGGTGGGTCTTCAACTTTGGTATATGTAGGAATGCCCTAGAGGGAATCTAAAATATGGGTCCCTGGGACCCAACTCTGGAGATTGGAATTTAGTGGGTTGAGAATGGGGCCTGAAGTTCTATATTTAACAAAGTGCCCAGATGAACTACAGCCATGGCACTCAACTGGTGGCTGAGATCCTGCCAGTCACATAATCATTTGGATCCCGCCCCACAAGAGCTGTGGTCCCACAGTCAGCCCGTATCTCTCACGAATGTCCCATCAGTTACTCCTATCCCTTGTCATTCTCTGTCCTGTATCCCCAGGGCTCGAACTCCCCTGCAGACCTCTAGTTCCTTCTGTGAAGCCAGGAGAGGAAGGGGAGGGGAGGAAGGAGAGGCTTTCTTGGTTGCCATGGTGATTCTCCACCTCCCAGTCTGTGGGGGGAGGCAGCTTCATTGTGAGCCTCCAGCCAAGGCCTGGGGGGAAGCAAGCTGTCCTGGGCAGGGAGGAGGCAAAGGGGTGGGAAGAGGACTCCAGTCACTGGGGAGAGGGGAACAGGGGAAGATAGGCTGGGGACCAGGGAGGGGGACCCTGAGCCCAGGGCAGCCGGAGCAGAGAGCCAGCCCCTCCAGATGCTGGGGCTGCCAGCCTTCAGCCCAGGGGGCGGAGAGGGGTGTGTGCAGGAGCTAAGGCTGACAGGGCCTGATGCTCCCTGAGCCCAGAGCTGGCAGGAGACCCTGGGCAGGTGGTGGCAGAGATGCAGGGACAGGCGAGACAGCCAGAGAGGCTGGCGCAGGATGGAGTCAGAGCCACGGGGCTGGGAAAGACCAGGCTCAGAAAGCAAAGAAGAGATAAAGCAAAATAAAACAGAGCAGGAGAACCTTTCACAGACCCCAGGCTGCAGGCTGCCCCCACCCCCAGCAGGGCCAGGGCTGGCACGGCCTGGGGTCCCATCCTGCTGGGCTGGGCTGGGCTGGGCTGGCAAACCGGATGGCACAAGCTGCAGCAGAGGCAGATGGAGCAAGGAGGGGGCCTGACCCCCAGCCCACCAGGGAATGGCTGGGATTGTCTGTTCTTTGGAGCCCTCCCACTGCCTCCCAAACCTCCTGCCTCTGGGAGCATGGCTGGGGAAGCAAGGGGAAAAAAAGAAGCAGCATTTCGGAGCCAGCGTCCCCACCTCCTCCTGTTCCCTTTTGGCTTGCTTTCCCTGCCAGTGGCACGTGCTGCCTGCTCCCAGCCTGGCTCTGGCAAAGACCTGTAGTTGTTGGGTGAAGAGGGTGGGGAAATGACTGGGGGAAGGGAGGGGAGAGGGAAAGACTCTGGGAGGAAGAGGAAGGTGAGGAGAGGCCTGGTGGGAGATGTCCCCCTCTACCAGCAATTTTTAAGCAAGAATTTACTGCGCACCAGGCCCTACTTCCCAGAGATGAACACATTCCATCCACCCAATGGTACTCATGAGTAAGTGCTGTTATTCTAATCCCCATTTCACAGATGAGAAACTGAGGCAGACAGAGGTTGAGTGACCTGCCCAAGGTGACAAACTACAAATTGTCAGAGCCAGGATTTGAACCCAGAAGAGGGTCAAAGTTCATGCTCTTAGCCAGCACACTCCACTGTCCTCCCTCCACACCCCTCCTCCACATGTCGAGTCTGCATTTCTTTCTCCTTCTTTGTCCCATCTTGTCTCAGAATTTCTCTCGTCAGCCTGTACTCCAGGTAATGTGTTCCAGTTTGCCCCGGTCTCCATGTCTGCATCATGAATGGCCGTGTACAAACACATGTGTGCATGGATGCATGGACACTCACATACATGACTACTGAGGAGTCCACATGTGTGTGAACATATGTGCACACCTACACACAAGTGCACACACCCGTGTGACTCTGTACATGGGCACAGACCCATTTGCTCATGCAGAACCACCATATACACCGTACCCTGGGTAGGTCTTGAGTTCTCATCCACAGAGCATTCACCGTGGCAAAATAATCCCAAACAACGGTTGAGCCAAAAAGAAATCTGTTTGGCTTTGCAATAAAGCGCTGCTTGGCATATGGAGTTTTTGGCAATCTATTTACCTTTCTAGGTTGAACTCAGGCTGATGTGGCCTCCTGCATGTTTGTGGCTTTCCGGAGATTCAACCTCGGAGAACCTGCCAGGTGCCAGGCCCTGGGGAAGGCCCTTCCTATACATTGTCTCCACTCCTCTCAGCAGCATGAAGCAGGTCTTGCCATTCCCATGGTACCATGGCCTGAGACTCAGCCAGCTGCCATTTGCACAGAGTCTCAGAGGGAGAATGAGGATTCGAACCCCAGGGCAGCCCAAGTGTAGGTAAGGCTTGAGTGCCTGCAGGTGGGTTGGCAATCCAGACAGGCGACTTCCCAGGCGTGCATCATCCGTCTGGAATGTGGCTGCCTCACCGTCTGGTCACGTCTGGGCCCCTCTTCTGTGGCCAGGCTGGTGGGTGTGGATGGACTGCCGCAGGCACATGCTGAGCCCCTCTAAGAAGGCCCCACACAGGGCCAGGGGCAGCGAGGTATGAAAAAGGCTTTTCCCAGTGTCGATGGATCCAATCGTGACGGCTCAGACTACACAGAGACCAGATAGACGTATCACCACCGCCTAGACATAGGCATAGCTATTCCTTCAGCATTTCTCGAGCACCTACTATGTGCCTGACGTTTACTGGGCTCTGAGGACAAGGCCAACAGTGATCAAGCTTAGACCCTGCCTTCCTTTCAACAACATAGAACAGTTTTCAGGTATAGAAATAGCCTTAATACAAGGTTAAAAGAAACTCAAATTCTATAAGAGAAACGCAGATAAAAAAATAAGAGTCTACTTCCAACTTGGGGACTTCGAGGAAGACTTCCTGGAGAAAGAGGCTCCTGATGAGCCTGGAAGAGCAGTTATGCCTTGATGTGGCAATGGAGAAGGGGTTCTTGGTTCTACAGAGTACAGTTCGAGTCACGAGATGGGATATTGGCAGGCGGGCCTGGGAAGAGCAAGCAAGTCCTTTTGTCTGCAGTAAGACTGTATGAAGGGAGTGGTGGAAGGTGGGTCAGAGGACAGTCAGGACAAGGCTGGACTTTATAGACAATAGGGAGACATTGAAGACTATTGAATAGGAGAAGACCTTGGCAACTGTGTTTCATTTCATCTACACTAATCTGCAGTTGCGAATAAAGTACGTAGAAGGTTGGAAATATGCATGCATGCACATATTCTCAGAAATGTGCAGACACATGTTTACACAAATGGAAAAAAGCATAGGGTTAATTTCTGAGCCCAACTATTTTAAGATATTGAGTTGTAATTGTTTACTTGGATTGGTAATACATTCATAGAATCGAAAATTCAAGTGGACGATTAGAGAATAAGCTAGAAAATAAAACTACCCCCTATGCTGTGCTCCAGGCCCCCAGTTCCTCTGTCTAAACACAAGCACAGCGACTAGTCTGAGTTTCCTTTTAGAGATGTTCTGTGCTTAGACAAACAAATATTCAGCTGCATTTTAATTACATACATTTTTCAGCATGTTGGTTGCTTTTCTCGTTTAATAATATACCTTAGAGATCCTTACACATAGTTTTTAATACATTGATCTTTTCTTTTCTTTTTCTTTCTTTCTTTTTTTTTTTTTTGGAGACGGGTCTTGCTCTGTCTCACATGTTGGAGTGCAGTGGTGCAATCATAGCTCACTGCAGCCTTGACCTCCTGGACTCAAGTGATCCTCCCATCTCAGCCTCCCAAGTAGCTGTGACTACAGGTGTACGCCACCATGCCTGACTAATTTTTAAAAACTTTTTCTCGAGATGAGGTTTCACTATGGCCCAGGTTGATCTTGAACTCCTGGCCTCAAGCAATCCTCCCTCCTCAGCCTCCCAAAGTGTTGGGATACAGACGTGAGCCACCATTCCCAGCCCTGCCTTGATCTTTTAAATAACAGCATATTACTTCATTATAGTTGCACATTTACATTATTTCTGTTCTTTTGGTCTTACTATAAATATTTCAATGAATGACCTTGAACATACGTCATGTTGCATATCCATCTATTCATTAATTCAACAGACATTTACTGAGCACCTACTCTATGCTGGGCAGCATTCCAGGTGCTAGAGATAAAACAGTGAACAAAAAGTCCCTGCCTTCATGGAGTATTTCTTTAGTGTGCCTGTGTGAGTACTTCTTCAGGATATATCCCCAGAGGTATCGAAGTGTTTGTGTATTTTTAAAGTTTAGCAGAAGTCCAGGTGCAGTGGCTCACTCTTGTAATCCCAGCATTTCAGGAGGCTGAGGCAAGAAGATTGCTTGAGCCCAGGAATTCAAGACCAACCTGGGCAACACAGTGAGACCTCACCTCTACAAAAACATAAATACATAAATAAATAAATCAAAAATAAAATAAAATAAAGTTTAGTAGATAAAGACAACGCCTCCACAATGTTTAAGAGTGCCTGTTTCCCCACACTTTGACCAATAAAATGTTATCAAGCAGTCTGATCTTTGCCAGTGTAAAGGGTGAAAAGCAACTGTAATTTTAGTTTGCATTTCTCTTATGATGAGTGAGGTGAAGCCTTTTTTCATATACCTAGGAGTAATGTCCAGGCCCTTTTCTGTCACCTTTGAGGTATCCTTTGCTCATATTTCTATTAGATTGTGGATCTTTTTTCATATTGATTTGTGGATTCTCTTTATCTATTAAGGAAATTAGCCCTTTGTTTCTCGTATGAATTGCAAATATTTTCCCCTAGTTTGTCATTTGTTTTTGTACTTTGCTTATGGTGGTTTTTTGGGGTTTTTTTAAATGCAGATCTTTTAAAATGTGAAATAGAATTTGAAAGAAATTCTGCTTGTTCTCGGCTTTGCCTCCCTATGATGAAAAGTTTGTTAGGGTTGAAAGGTATAGATCACAATAGTATGATCTTGGGTTCCATAATAGAAGCACAGGTTCTAGGCAAAGGAAGGTGATGGTCCTACCCTTTTCTGGTGCCCTGCCTCAAGAGGTCTTTGGACAAAGAGCAAAACTAGCTCAGAGGCGCATAACCAAGATGGTGACTAGGCTATAAATCAAGTCATATAAGAAACGGCAATGGAGCTAGAGGCTTTGAACCTAGAGCAGACCACTGTCTGTGATTATCATGGCAATGCGACTAGCAAAACCAGCACCTATGATAGAGGTTCTGAGAAGCCCAGTGTCAGGTCATGGGACTCTTTTCAAGGTAGAGCTGCCTGGAGGTGAAATGGCTTGCTCTGTGAAGAAGTGAGCTCCTCGGCCGGGCTCGGTGGCTCAGATTGTAATCCCACGCCTTGGGAGGCCGAGGTGAGTGAATTGCCTGAGCCCGCGGGTTCGAGACCCGCCTG
>CAUYQG010036057.1:0-61167 GCA_963574415.1 Tarsius wallacei | reverse complement strand
TAAAGCTACAATAATCAAAACAGCCTGGTATTGGTACAAGGACAGGCATATAGACCAATGGAACAGGATAGAGATTCTGGAAGCAAAACCTCAATTTCTCAACCAACTCATCATCAACAAAGCCTCCACCATCAACCACTGGAGAGAGGAAAACCTATTCTGTAAATAGAGCTGGGAAAACTGGCTGACCGCATGCAGAAGATTAAAACAAGAACCCTACCTATCACCATACACAAAAATCAACTCTAAATGGATCAAAGACCTAAACATAAAACCTCAAGCTATACCTTACAAAATGCAGGAGACACCCCTATGGAAATTGGAACTGGCAACCAATTCCTGATCAAAACCCCAAGTGCTCATGCCATAAGAGATAAGATACGTAAGTGGGGCCTCATCAAACTGACAAGCTTCTGCAAAGCCAAAGAAACCATCAAGAGAGCGGGGAGACAACCCACAGACTGGGAAAAAATATTTACCAACTGTATGTCTGACAAAGGCCTAACATCTAGTATCTACAAGGAACTCAAAAGTGCCGAAAAAGAAAAAAAGAAGAAAACAAATAGCCCCATTACAAAGTGGGCAAAAGATATGAATAGATACTTCTCAAAAGAAGACAAATGAGCAGCCAACAGATGCATGAAAAAATGCTCAACCTTACTACTCATCAAAGAAATGCAAATTAAAACCACACTGAGATACCACCTAACTCCAGTCAGGATGACCGTCATCAGTAACTCTAAAAACAACAGATGCTGGAGAGGATGCTGAGAAAATGGAACGCTTCTACACTGGTGGTGGGAGTGCAAACTAGCATAACCTCTGGAAAACAGTGTGACAATTCCTAAAAGATCTAAAAACCAACTTTCCATTCGACCCAACAATCTCTCTTCTGGGAATATACCCAGAGGAACTCAAAACACTCTTATGAAAAAGATACCTGCACACGCATGTTTATTGCAGCACTATTCACAGTAGCAAAAACATGGAACCAACCATGCTGCCCTTCAAAAGAGGACTGGATAAAAAAAATGTGGTGCATATACACGATGCAATATTGCACAGCCATAAGAAGGACAAAATTATAAACTTCACAGCAACTTGTGTGGACTTAGATTCTATAATACTGAGTAATCTATCACAGAAACCAAGAGCTGAGTACCACATGTTCTCTCTCATAAGTGGACCCTGAACATTTATTATAATACTATAAGAAAGGGATTGTCAATAGTGGGAAACTGCAAGGAGGGTTGGGATTGGCAGTAGTGGGAAACTGCCAGGGGAGGTGGGCATACCTCATTGACAAGTGTACCTGCATAATAAAATTTGTATACCTAACCCTGAATTATACCCTACATCTTTAAAATTAAAAATTAAAATAAAAAATGTGGTCAGTAGAACTGATTAGTTTGGCAGAGTAAAGGACAGTGCTCTTTGATGAGTGAGAGATTATCTAGGTCCTATTATTATTGAGCTCAGGCTGAGCACACCCAGGTCATAATTGACCTGTTCCTTCTTGAGTAAGAACAGAATAATAGCATCATATTTTTTTGGTGTCTGACTTTGTTTCAGAATGATCATTTAGATATGAGGGAACTTTTAAAAGTATAATATTTTTTAAATTGTTTAAAAATATTCATACACTTTAGGTTCAGAAAAAATGTCATAGGAGATAACTCTAAACTGTGGTAAGAAGAAAGTGGGTTAGACTGGGACAGAACAGTGGCAAGATGTCTTGTGCCCCCTCATCAGAGGACTGCCAGAACTTAGATTTCTTAACCTACAGCTTAGAGTATTTTCAAATGCTAAAATAACAGCTCTATTAAATGTAGGTTTTATATCCAGTGAAACTACTGTTCAGGAAAAATATATATATTTTTTTAGATCAAGGAAAACAAAGAACTTGTTTCTAACAGATTTTTCCTTAAAGGGTGACTAAACTTCAAACAGAAAGGAAGTGATAAAAGGAGAAAGCTTGGAGAATGAGGAAAGAAATAGGAATAAAGAGCTCAAGGAAATATGAGTACACACATAGACTAAACTTTTCTCCATGACTTTATAAATCATATTTGATAAATGAAACACAAATTAAATTTTAAATAATACTCAAGACAATGATATTTAAAAGTGGTGAAGGTTAAGTGAACTAAATAAAAGTGAGAATTTCACTATTCATTGGAGGTGAGAAGATGTTAGTATCATCAGAGTAGTATAAATTATCTTTATACTAATCAGATAAACTACTTTAAAAACTACAGAGAGATACACTTTCAGACATTGAAGAAACCCAAGATTCAGTTCTAAAAAAGGGTTCAAGTAGTCTGAAGGAAGGCAGTACAAGAAACAGAAGAACAAGAGCCAGAAGAAACAAATAGAAAACAAATAATAACATCACAGAGTTTTAAACCTTAACATATCAATAATTACCTTAAAAATACAAATTCTAAATACGGCAACCAAAAGACAGATATAAGCAGAATGGGTTAAAATGAAACAAGAACAACTTTATATAGTACTTACAGGAAATTCACTTCAGTTTTAATGACATATGTCAGTTGAAAGTAAAAGGTTGGAAAAATTATACCATGTATACCATCAAAAATAGTAGAAATGACTAGATCAGTACCTGATAATTTAGGCTTCAGCGCAAAGAAAATTATTAGGGCTGATAATTTTAGATAATAGATTATTACAGACAATGTAAGGATGACAGGATAAATCCACCAGAGAGACATAATGATCCTAAATGTGTGTGTACAACACACGGCTTCAAAATGAAACAAAAATTAATAGAACTGAAAGGAAAAATAGATATCCTCATTTGTAGATGGTAACTTAAACACTCCCCTCATTAGTAAAACTACTAGACAAAAATTAGCAAGATTGTAGAACCTGTAAACAATACAAGGCACCATTGAATATTGTACCAGCCTTGCTGGGTCAAGCCCTTGAGACCATAGTGTAGAATTCTTTTTAGGTATTGAATTCTATTAACATTTTGTCAAGGATTTTTACTGGATTTTTTGTTTATACTGTCTTTGTCTAATATTGATATCAGAGGAATACCAGCTCCCTAAAATGAATTGGGAAGTACTCCTTCTTATATTTTTTCTGGGATAGATTGTGAAGATATTATTAAATCTTCTTTAAATATTTACTAGAATTCTCCATGAGGCCTGGAGATTTCTTTTTGGATATTTTAAAATTATCAATTCAATTTTTTTTTTAAGCAAAGGGCTATTCAAATTATCTATTTCATATTCAGTGACTTGGGATAGATTGTATTTTTCTGAGGAATTGGTGCGTTTTTCTGGAAGCTGTCAAATGTATGAGCATCAAATTGTTCACAGTAGTCCCTTATATTTTTAATGGCTGTAGGATTTATAGTGACAACACCTAATTTATTCTTGATATTGATGGTTTGTGTCTTTTTATTTATGTCTTTTTTGTTATTGCTAGGGATTTATCAATTTTATTATTTTTCTTGCCCAAGATCTAGTTTTTGTTTTATTGATTTTTCTGTTCTCCATTGTCCAATTTCATTGATTTCACATTTTATTCTTACTATTTCCTTCACTCTGCTTGCTTTTAATTTATTTTGTTCTTTTTCTATATTCTTGAAGTGCTAGCTTAGGTATTTTAAACTGTTTTCTAATTTATGTATTTAGTACTATACATTTCCCTTTCAGTAATGCTTTAGCATGTTCCAAATTTTAGTATGTTACAAATTTTAGTATTGTGTATATTAATTTTTATTCAGTTTAACATTAACAAAATTTTTTTATTATAATGATGAGAGGTACAATTCAGGGTTAGGTATACAAACGTTGATTATGCAGGTACCCTTGTTGATGAGGTATGCCCCTCCCTCCCCTAGCAGTTTACCTTAACTGCCAGTCCCACCCCCCCATCCCCTGACAGTTTTCCACTCCTGTCAATCCCTTTCTTATAGTATTATAATTGTTCAAGGTGTACTTATGAGTGAGAACATATGGTACTCTGTTCTTGTTTCTGTGATAGATTGAGAGTTCCTCTTTGACCCATTGATTATTTAGAAATGCATTAGTTAATTTCATGTATTTGGAGATTTTTTTTTTTCTGTTGTCTTTTTGTTATTGATTTCTAGCTTGTTTCCATTGTGGTCAGAGAATGTACTATGTATGATCTCAATTTTTTAAAATTTTTGAAGTTCGTTTTATGTTTCAGGATATGGTCTGTCTTGATATATGTTCTGATGGTATTTGAAATTAATGTGTAATCCACTATTGTTTGGTAGGATGTTCTTATTAGGTCCTATTAGTTGATAGTATTGTTGAGTTCTTCTATGTCTTTGCTGATTTTCTGTCTTAATTTAGTAATTGTTGAGATGCTGCACCTATAATTATTTGTGTATATCTCTTTTCAATTTTATGAGTTTTTGATTCACATACATATTTTGCAGCCCAGTTTTTTGGTACTTACATATTGAGATTGGCTATATCTTCTTTGTGTGTTTTTTTTTTTATCATTATGTAATACCCTCCCTATCTCTAGTAATTTTCTTTTCTCTGAAGTCTGCTTTATTTGAAATCAGTATAGTCACTTCTGTTTTTTTAATTAAAGTTTGCATGACATACCTTTTTTTTTTACATTTACTTTTAATTTGCTTTTTCACTATTTTTGAAGTGAGTTTTTGTAAGCAGCATATAGTTGGGTCAAGGTTTTTAAACTGTTGTGACAATCTTTGTCTTTAGTTGGTGTACTTAAACTGTTTACATTTAATATAACACTCTACATGTTAGGATTCAGTCTGCCATCTTATTTTTTTATTTTCTGTTTATTTTCTCTCATTTTCATTTTTCTGTTTTATTTGTTTGACCTTCCTTTGCAATACCTGAATATATTTTGAGTTCAATTTTAATGTATTCATAGTTAGTATATCTCTTTGTATAACCATTTTAGAGGCTGCTCTAGGCATTACGAAATATATATAAGTTGCTACAGTCTACTGAGATAATTCTTTTACCAGTTCTAGTGAAGTATAGCAACTTTTTCTCCCTTTAGGTCTTTCTTCTCTCCCCTCTTTGTCATTGTTTTGTACATTTTCTATACATGCATTTAGAACCACATAAGACAGTGTTAAAAGCTTTGCTTCAACTATTAAACATAATTTAGAACAAGAAAAGAAGAAAAGCTTATTATACTTACCCATATTTTGTTATTGTGCTCTTTCTTCCTAATGTTCTGGAGTTATTTTTTAAAAATCATCTCCTCTCTCTTCGGAAAATCCATTTTAGCCATTTTTTTAGAGTAAGTTTGCTAACAAAATTTTTTTTCCAGTTTTCCTTTATCTGAAAATGTACCAATATCCCCTTCTTTTTCTGAGGGATATTTTGCTGGATATAGGATTATAGGTTAGCAGTTCCTTTGTTTTAGAACTTGAATAACATTGTGAACGTCTTGCCTCCATGGTTTCTGTTGAGAAATCTACTGTCATTTCAGTTTTTTTCTATAGAAACGCTGTCTTTTTCCTCAGCTGCTTTCAAGACTTTTTTCTTTGTCTTACAATTACAGAAATTAAATGATATATTTTGCCATGAATTTCTTTGAGTTTATCCTGTTTGGTGTTATATCACTTCTTGAACCTGTAAGTTTATGTCTCATGGAAAATTCAGAGTTTTCAATCATAATTTCTTCAAGTACCTTTCCAGACTTTATAGTCCCAGAAGTCCTTGAGACTGTTTATTTTTTAATGTATTTTCTTTCCTTACCCAGATTGAGTATTTTCTACTGTCCTGTTTTTAACAGTTTGCTGATCTTTTCTCTGTTCCATCTATTCCGCCATTGAGTTCAACCATTGTGTTGTATTGTGTATTTCATTTCTAAAATTTCCAATTCATTTTTTCTTCATAACTTCTGTTTTCTTGCTGTGACTCTGTATTTCTTTGCTGAGGTTTTCTATGTTTTATTTGGCTTAAGTATGTTCATAATTGTTTATTTGATTTAAATATATTCATAATTGCCATATTTTATGATGGCTACTCTAAATCTTTGTCAGATAAACCTTACATCTCTGTCATTTCTGTGTTGGTATCTATTGACGGTCTCTTCATTTAGTTGAGATCTTCTTGGTTTTAGTTATGATGAGTGATTTTCTTTTGAAGAAACGTACTTTTACATTTTTGTATTATGTTATAAAACTCTGGATGTTATTTGAACTTTGTGTTTTAAGTGGTTGATTTGGATACTTCTCCAGCAATATTTTTTAGGAGAAAAAGGAAGTACTGCCTTATTACACCAGGTAGAGGTAAAAGTTTAGCAACCTTACTATGCCTCAGTTGATATGGGCGCTCTTTATTACTGCTGCTTGGGAGTGGGATTTCTATCTGCCCCCCTCTTTAGACACCATGGTTTTCCCATTGGGTTCTTACTCTCCCTTAGGCCTCTTCTGCCACCAGCTCAGTGGATGTGGGGGGTGCCACATTACTGTGGGGGACTGGAGTCGAATTCCTTCTACTGTTTCTATTGACACAGAAGGTGGACTCCCTTAGCCACTCAGTGAGCTTGAGAGTCTTGTCTTGTTGCTTGGCCTTCTCTTATAGCACCTGGGTGGGAGTACTGGGTACCTTGTTCAGTTCTCTCCAGAGAGTAGCATTCTAGGCTCCTACTTGACCTTTGCCGGCATGGGTGGGAATGGGGCAAATTTGATCAAGGTAGGTGGATTGTATCAATGTCAGTATGTTGTTTGTAATACTAGACTATTGTTCTGAAAAATATTAACACTGGGGCAAGCTAGTGAAGTATACATTGGATGTCCGTTTTATGACTGTCATTATGCAATTATTCTCAGCACAAATTTTTAATTAAAGACAATAAATTAAAGAATTTAAAGATAAAATATAAGGCAAAAATTGTCTACAAAGTCAGAACTCTATTCACAGAAATCTTTCTTCCAACCCTTTCTCCTCCACCTTTTCCCCTCTCCCTTTATAGGTTACCATGCTAAGAGTTTTTGTTTTGTCCTTTTATAGTTTCTTTTGGCAGTACATTTTTTGGTTCATTTAAATTTTATTCCTCCCTCCCATGCATAAAGAAAGTATTATATGGAAACATTATTTACACATATTTATTTAGTGATTTTTCTTGAGATCACTCTGTAAAAAGATCATAGAGACATTCTTCATTGCACTTGATGGATGAACCGTGCCTTATTTGCTCATACAATTAATGGCATGATATCCTTGTGCTTGGGTTATTTTGTACTTTTTTACAGTGTATTTTGGGAAACATTGGAATTTCTGAATCAACAGCAACTATATTTGTAATTTTGCCACAATTTTTAGTTGTAGAGGCTTTAGAAAAACATGTAATATTTATTAAAGCTAGACAAACTTCCTCTTTACCTAATAATACATGTTTTATGACTATTCTTGCTATTTATTTTTTCACCTTGAACTTTTAAAACTACCATTGAAGGATATCTGAGTTGTTTCCAGCTTTTGACTTTTGGATTATGTCTGGTTTTTTGTTTGTTTGCTTGTTTGTTTTATTGACTAAAAATTTAGTATATGAATAAAATGACATCTCAAATTAGTGAAAAAAGATGTGCTTTTTAATAATGTTGGAATAACTAGATAGCTATATGGAAAAAGATAAAATTAGATGTGTTCCTCACATCATAACACCAGAATCAAATTCCAAATTCAGAATAAATTCTAAATATGAGAAATAAAACAACACAAATACTTAGGAGTGGGGAAAACTTCCCTATACATGTGATTAAAAACTCAGAAACAATTAAAAAAAGACACTCATACATTTATATGGAAGAATACATCATAAGCAAGGTTAAAATACCCCAGGAAAATGGGGAAAAATTTTTGCAGCTGATCACAGATAAAGGGCAAAATACTCTCTTGTAAAGAGATTCAAAAACTGAAAAGAAAAAAAAAGTAATAACAAAGTAGAAAAAACGGAGGGGGGAGTAAAATATATGAACAAACAGTTCAGAGAAAACTACATACAAATGGCTCTTAAACATCTGAAGATATGCTTAATCCTCAATAAAATTAAACTATAATGAGATATCACCAGATTGGCAGTAACCCAAAAGTGTAATAATACTCTTTGCTAGCAAATCTTTGAGAAAACAAGTACTCTTTGACACTGCCCATGAGTTCAAGTTCACCAGTGTCTGTTTAAGAGTTGTTTCAGGGTTGTAGTGGTTAAGAGCACTTCAGCCTGGGTGATGGAGTAAGACTCCAACTAAAAAAAAAAAAAAAAAAGAATTAGCTGGACACTGTGGCACATGCCCATAGTTCCATCTACTTGGAAGACCAAGTTGGAAGGATTGCCTGAGCCCAGCAGGTTGATGCTGGGGTGGCCATGAGCATGCCACTGCACTTCAGCCCGGGTGACCGAGTAAGACTCCAACTAACAGAAGACTTAGCTGGACACCGTGGCACATGCCTGTAGTTCTAGCTACTTGGAAGACTGAGATGGAAGGATCACCTGAGTTCAGCAAGTTAAGGCTGTGGTGGCCATGAGCATGCCACTGTGCTCCACCTTGGGCGACAGGGTAAGACTCTAATTAAAATAAATTATAATTTAAAAATGTATTATACAGTTGTGGGGTGCAAGTGAGGATTAACTACCTAAGTAGGTTACATGCAGGTGAAGTTTGCACTTCTGGGTGACAACCCTCATTCCCTCTGGTAGTGGGCCAGGTACCTGTTGTATTGTCACATGTCCTCCACCTTTCTCCCCCTCTCTCTCCCTCCCCTAGCAGTGCCCAGTAACTGCTGATCCCACCTTTGTTCTAATGTGATTATGTTCGGGGCCCACTTATGGGTGAGAACATGCAGTATTCAATCTTTGTTTGTATGATAGTTCACTTAGTATGATGGTCTCCAACTGCATCCAAGTTACTGAGAAGGTCATGATTTTGTTCTTCTCTGTGGCCATTTAGTAATCCATTGTGTATATGTATCACATTTTGTTTATCCAGTCCACTTTCAATGGGCAGCACGGTTGGTTCCACGTTTTTGCTATTGTGAATAGTAAAGCAATAAACATGCACGAGCAAGTGTCATTTTGGTAGAGCAATTTACGTTCCTCCTTGTATATTCCCAGGAGAGGGATTGCCAGATCATATGGAAGATCAATTTTTAGTTCTTTTAGAAATTGCCACACTACTTTCCATAGAGGTTCAACTAGCTAACATCCCACCAATAGCGTAGAAGCATTCCCTTTTCTCTGCAGCTATGTCAGCACCTGTTGTTTTTTGACTTATTAACGATAGCTATTCTTACCGGAATTAGATGGAATCTCATTGTAGTTTTGATTTTCAGTTCTCTGATGATTAGTGATGTTGAGCATTTTTTCTTGTGTCTGTTGGTTGCTTGTATGTCATCTTCTGAGATGTGGCTATGCATGCCCTTTACCCACTTTTAAATGGGGTTGTTTGCTTTTTCCTCACTTCATTTGAGTTTCTCTTAGATCTTGGATATTAGGCCTTTGTCAGAGGCATACTTTGCAAATATTTTTTCCCATTCTGTGTGTTGTCTCTTTACTCTCTTGATGGTTTCTTTTTCTGTACAAAAACTTTTCAGTTTAATGAAGTCCCTCCTGTCTATCTTAGCTTTTGTAGTATTCTCTTTTGGGAACTTGATCATGAATTCATTGCCTACACTGATGTCCAGAAGGGTGTTTTTTCCCTAGGATTCTTATAGTTAGAGGTTTTATGTTTAGATCCTTGATCCACTTTGAGTTGATTTTTGTATATGTTGACAGATAGGGGTCCAGTTTCATTTTTCTGCATGTAGTCAGCCAGTTTTCCCATCATGATTTGCTAAATATGCTCTCCTTTTCCCAATGATCATTATTGGTGACTTTGTCAAAGACAAAGTTTTGGTTTGAAAGAGTGTTTTTTCTTCTGTAATGTCTGTCCTGTTCCATTGGTCTGTGTGCCTATTTCTGTACCAACACCATGCCATCTTGTTTACTGTAGCCTTGTAATAAAGTTTAAAGTCTGGAAGTATGATAGCTCCCACTTTGTCCTTTTTTTTTTTTTTTTTTTTTTTTGAGGATTGTTTTGGCTATTTGTCTCCATTTTTTGTTTCCATATGAATTCTTGTATTATCATTTCCAGGTCTGTGAAAAATGATGTTGGTAATTTGATGAATATTTCATTGAATTTTAGATTGCCTTTTGATATCTTGATAATATTGATTCTTCCAGTCATGAGCATGAGATGTTTTCCATTTGTTTGTGTAATCCTTGATTTCTTTGAGCAGCATTTTGTAATTCTCATTGTAAAGGTCTTTCACTTCTCTGGTTAGGTGAATGGCAAGATTTTTTTTTTTTGGTTGCTATTGTGAATGGGATTATGCTTTTTATTTGGATCTGTCTGCTTGTTGCTGGTATATAGAAATGCAACTGTCTTTTACACATTTATTTTATAACTCAAGACTTTACTAAAGTTGTTTATCAGTACCAGGAGGCTTTTGACAGACTCCCTAGGGTTTTCTAGGTACAGAATCATATTGTCCACAAAAAGAGGGATAGCTTACCTTCTCCTTTTCCTATTTGGATACTTCTGACTTTTTGTGTGTGTGACTGCTCTGGCTAAGACCTCCAGCACTATACTGAACAGGAGGTATGAGAGTGGGGATCATTGTCTTATTCTAGGATCATACACTATGATCAGGTGGGCTTCATTCCCAGGATGTATGGCTGGTTCAACATTCACAAGACCATAGACATAATTCAGTACATTAACAGATGTAAAACCAAGAACCACATGATTATCTCATTAGATGCAGAAAAAGCATTCAACAAAATCCAACATCTCATCTTGGTAAAAGCCCTCGAACACCTAGGCATAGAAGGAACATTCCTCAAAACAATAAGAACCATCTATGATAAACCCAGAACCAACATTTTGCTCAATAAGTAGAAGCTGGAAGCATTCTCCCTAAGAACCAATGAGCTTTTAGAAAAACATGACATACCCTTCCCTGAAGTCTGATACTCACCTGCTGCTCCAGATGGTGAGAAATCTGGGTAAATGAGGAAGAGGAGGGTGAAACTGATGCCATGTGGGGAGGAAAGAGTCTCTCAGATACTTGACTTCAGAGTTAGGTTTAGCTAGGTTATATGTTTTCTTAAATTTTCTGAGTAAACTCTCAGTGAGGTCTCTGTTCTAACAAAATAGTCCTACTTGCAGCCAGTCTCCATTCATAGTTAATTATAGAGCTCTACTACTCAGAGTCTGTGAATAGGCAAGATTAGCTTCACCAGAGACTGTTAGAAATTCAGAATTTCTAACTTCACCCAAGCATATGGAATTAACATCTACGTATAAGCACAATCCCTAGGAGATCTTTATGTACATTAAATCATATGAGAGGCACTTTCTAGTCAATCCTCTTATAGTAAAGCTGTTTGAGGAATGATGGAAAAGGTAGGATGGGGGAGGGATTGGAGAACAGAGAGAGATTAATTTCTGTTAATCACACTATACACACTATGTCACTTAATATCTTAAATGTAAAAGTTAGTTTTGAATCTACCCATTTTACAGAGGAAGAAGATAAGGCAAGGGAAATGGGTTTTGTTTCCCTAAGGCAGAATGGCATTGTTCAATTAAACAATTATTTTGAGATGACCATCAGATGTTTCTCTCATGATAAGGGTTGAATTTTCTGGAGCATACTAGATATAAAATAATTCCTTGGCTGGGTGTGGTGGCGCAAACCTGTAATCCCAGCACTTTGAGAGACTGAGGTGAGGGGATTGCCGGAGCCCAAAGGTTCGAGAACAGCCTGGGCAACTTGGCGAGACCTCATCTTTATAATAAATAAATAAAAAAAAATTAACCGGGCATGGTAGTGCATACCTGTAGTTCTTGCTACTTTGAAGACTGAGGTCGATGCTGGGGTGGCCGTGAGCATGCCACTGCACTCCAGCCTGGGCAACAGAGTGAGACTCCAACTAAAAAAAAAAAATCCTTTACACATAATTTGATTTATAAATGGGTAAAAGATCTGAATAGCTATTTCTCAAAAGAAGACATACAGATGGCCAACAGATACAGGGAAAGAAATGTTCAACATCACTAATCTTTAGGGAAATGCAAATCAAAACTACAGTAAAATATCCATTTACCCCAGTTAAAATGGCTCTTATCAAAAAGACAGACTATAACAGATGCTGACCAGGATGTAGCCAACCTACACTGTTGGTGGGAATGTAAATTGGTACAGCCACTCTGGAAAACAGTATGGAGGTTTTTAAAAAAACTAGAAGTAGAACTATTATTATTATCCAGCAAGCCCACTGTTGGGTATATATCCAAAAAAAGGGAAATCAGTGCATCAAATAGAGAGATCTGAATCCACTTCTGTATTTACTGAAGGGTTATTCACAATAGCCAAGATATAGACTCAACCTAAATGTTATCTGTGGATAGATAGGTAAATAAAATGTGGCACATATACACAATGGGATATTCTTCAGCCATAATAAAGAATTAAATCATGTCATTTGCAACACCCCAGATGGAAACTGATGGTCATTATAGCAGGTGAAATAACCCAGGCACAGAAAGACAAATATCACATGCTTTCACTATATGTACTCACTATGTTATATTCTTACTACTATGTAGCCCTCAGTACACGTGGGAGCCCAAAAAAGTAGATCTTATGGAAATAGAGAGTAGAATGATGGTTACCAGAAGCTGGGAAGGATGGTAGGGAGGGGAGGATAATGATGGGTTGATTGATGGATACAAAAATATATTTAGAAAGAAGGAATTAGACCTAGAGTTTGACAGCACAATATGATGACTACAGTTCAGCAACTTTTTATTATATTTTTAAAAATAGCTAAAAGAATAGAATTCACATGTCCCTAACACAAGGAAATGATGAACCTTTGAGGTGATGGATATCCTTTTATTCTGACTTGATCAGGACATATTTAATGGCTATCAAAATTTCACATGCACTCCATCAATATGTATAACTATTATGTGATCATAATTTTTTTTAAATTAAATAAAACGTAACCTTTGAGAAAGTAGAACTTCATCTTCTTTTTCTCCTGTTAACTTGGTTAATTCTTCAGCAAAATAATTTTAGTTGGAGCTATTTTCTGATAGCAAACAGGGAAATGACTGATTTTTCTATCAACAACTGCTAGTTTAGAGGTAATAATTAATCTTGCTTTATGATTGTGTGGAAAGTCATATAGATTTACTATATGCTAGCTTTGTCAAGGTCTAATTATTTTCTGGAATATACTTTGAATTTTGAAATTTTTTTTTATTGTCCATGGATTTATTTTTTTCCTCAGGTCTATTTCTATTGTGTTTCTCAATGTTTTCCCCCCTTAGAGCACTTCTTTCCTTCTGAGTGGTATAGATAGGGAAAACTTTTAGAATTGCTTATTTTTCTTGACTTTTAAACAAGGGTTAATGTTTTGATCTTTTGTTGCAAATTGTGGATGAACTTTTCTGGGGTATGGTTTTGTGAAATTAACTGCTAACTTTTCCAGATGTTAGGATAAAGCATAATCATTCGAACAGCTTTATAGCTTGGTCCTTGGAGCACATGACTTGCCAGAAGCAAATTAGCTCACATTTTTTATTAGGTTAGGAGTGCATCTCTAGTAGATGAGCTTTGCAGACTGATTATTAACACTTTTGACCACAGAAAACAAACCATACATTATGTGTAGAATGATAATTTAATGATTTGCAGGAGTCAATCTCAAGCCACTTTTTTTAAAAATGGGGCATATTCATTTGTTCAGCATTAATTTAAGGGAAGATATTGGGGGGAAAAGGGAAATTATACATATATAATATAAAAAAAATACACCGTATTCATTAGGAAGCATTTTCCAACATCCACTTTCTTTTATAGTGCTCTGCTGAAAACAGTGTTACCAAATAAAGCCTTAAAAAATAATTGTGACAAGGATGTGCTTCGGAATTACAGTTTTATGCAGAGAAAGTGTCAGAATGCCCCTTTACAGCCTTTATGACTCACCAGGTGTTTACTTAAGTTCAGCTTGATGATGATAAAGTTCAGTTTTTAAGAACATTTCTGCACTTGAAAAACTTAGTATAGACTGGGTGCGGCGGCTCACACCTGTAATCCCAGCACTTTGGGAGGTGGAGGTAAGAGGATTGCCCATGGTTTGAAACTAGCCTGGGCAACTTGATGAGCCCTCATTTCTACAATACATCAAAAAATTACCCAGGCGTGGTATCACATGCCTGTAGTTCTGGCTACTTGAAAGGCTGAGGCAGAAGGATTGCCTGAACCCACCAGGTGGAGGCTACGGTGGCCATGAGCGTGCTACTGCACTCTAGCCAGGACAGCAGAGTGAGACTCCAACTCAAAAAAAAAAATAAAAAAAATAAAAAAAGACAGTATAAATACATGAGGAGTTAATTTACAAGTAACAATCATTTTGAATGGTTTTGGACTAGGGAACTATGAAACTTCATTTATGGTAATAAACAGTTTTAGGGGATGAGTTGTGTAATTTCACAATAACATTTAGCAAAAAGACTTAAATGTAATTACTATAAATTAGCAAAATTAAGCCATATAATTACTCTGGTGGTTCATATAATTACCTCTAAAAATTAAACTTGCATAGAAAATTAAAGTGTTTGTTCATTTTCATGATTTTTCTTTAAGTATGTTTTTTAATTGGGAGTGAGAAGAGAAGAAAAATATATAAATGTAAGTATTGACTTACCACTTTCAGGGAGAGTCAAGAGAAGCTTGATACTGATAAAGACATAATTATCTTGTACTTTTCTCTAGTATACTAACATTGACTTTTTCTGAAAACTATTTTTGTCTGTGCTGCTTTGAAATCACTTTAGCAGAGAAAGAAGAATGGAAGTGATAGGGCCTTGGTCCTTGTAGCTTTTTCTGCTGTGTTCCATATTGGATATAACACTGAAAGAATCTGATTCCTAGCTTTTGGAGTCCGAAAAAAATTGACAAGAAAAAATTGACAAAGAAAATTGACAGCACATAGAAAGTAAACTGAAAATGTTCAATATGTTTTCAGTGTACATTAAACAACATAATAATGTCAATTCTGTAGAGTAAGTTTGTAGTAGAACCCTATACTTATTTCGAAATCAGTTGCAATGGTAGTAATAGGATGAGGTGTTATCTTTAGTCTACCTGGAAGATAGTACGGACTATATTACTTGCTGAATGAATATATACTATATGCTGGGCACTATGGAGAGAGTCTGGAGAAAAATAAGACATTGGCCCTATAATAAAGAAAAAAAGAACTCTCTGCACCAACATATACATGTACACGTGTGTGTGTGTGTGTGTGTGTGTGTGTATGCACACACATGTGTCTTGGGGAAAAATAGCAGCTTTATTATTGTTAATAAGTGAATGCAAATGTATATCTTTGAAAACAAAATTCAAGCCATTACAGAAATTCTGTTCAATTCTGCAGTTATTCTCACCTAATTCATGACAAGTCCTAGGCTGCCTGCTGGCTGCTGGGCTATAGCCTTTCTTTTCTTTTTCTCTTTTTTATTGTTATACACACAAGTGTTTTTAATGGTTGTGATTTCCACCTTAAAGAGAAGTGATTTTAAAAGTAGGGTTTTTGTTGTTTTTTTTTAATACATCATTTATCTTCTAATAGACTTTTTAGCTTTTAGCATTTGTTAGTTCAAATTTTTACATTAGAGTGAAAAGACAAACTAAATGCTGCTTATATTTTTTGAGTTCAATTTTCTATCAATGGGTCATGAAAATCTTTTAGAACAATTATTTATCATCATGTACAACCCCCGTGAATATAACATTTTTTTATCTTATAGACAGGGAATTGATTTACTTAAGAAATTTCTGAGGGAGACATTGGGACAAGTAGAATCTTTAGTCCTTTAAACTTCACTAGTTCCATGAAAGGAAATATACAAGAGAGGAAAAAAAGTTAAATCCCAGATTAACTGAGGTCCTAGAATACTGGAATTCTAAAATTAAGAGAAGAAAAAGCAATAGTAAATTATTTAAGTGATTGAGTGGACAATTAATTGAAAGAGGAGTGTCCTCAGTTTAGCAAATTATCTGCCTAATCAGTAGTTCTGCATAGCACAGTGAGATGTAACAGAATGTCCTTGAAAAATCTGATTTTTTTATCTCCATGTATAAGAAGCCACTTTTATCTGGTGACTATATTGAAGAAACATGTTGATGTGCTTAGGTAATTGTGACATAGGTAGGAAAAGTCCATACTGTTATCAAATGTATACCAAAAAAGCCACTTGATTTTTTAAATTACAGAAAGCAAATTTTTAAACCACTATAAATGTGTCTGTTATTCTTTTTCTTGTTTTGTTTTAAAATATGCAAACTAATACAATATTACAGATATGTGAATTTTCAAAAAGTAAGCGAAATAAACTTTCTACTGGCAACTTTGTTATTTTAATCTTCACAGTTAAGCACTAAGATGCAAATAGTTTAAATTTCTTTGTAAATAGATGGTATTATAATATATAAAAATATGAAAATATTTTGGAAGTTCAAAATTATCCAGGTGTTCAATTTATTACTAGCAGCTCTAGGAAACTATGCCAGGTATGCATCAATATACCCAAAGATGATTGTACAGTCATGTGAAATGGTACTGATAAGGAAATAGGGACCAAAAAGAAATTGAGGAATTTGGAAGGCAAGAGTATGCTGCTTACTAGCTAGGACCTTTGTAATTTATTTGCCCTTACTTTTCTCATCAGCTAAATGAAATAGCAGTCTTTTACAGGGTGTTACTGGGAAAATTGAATGAGATTATGTGGGTAGCACGTTACCTGTGCACAGCATGTGTTTAGAAAAGTGTGGTTTGTTTGTCTATCTTGTCAGGTTAGAAATCTATTGCTTATTAGAAAATGCTTTTCTTCACTCAGCCCATGTGTTTATCAAAATGTGACATACTCTAGCACCTTCCTAGTTTCCCCAAAGAAGCTTGCTTTCATATGTAGTTTGTACAAGCACTAGAGTATGTTAATTGTCAACATCTAGCACATTACCAGAATTGAGAGGCAAGATGGGTAGGGACAGCCATGTTAGTCTAAAACAGTATTTTTCAGAGCATAACCTGTGATCCACTGGCTCAGAATCTTCTGGGATACTGGCTAAAAAGGTAAATTCCTTGGCCCTTCCCAAGACCTATCTAGTAATATACATATAAAATACTACATACAACTGTTTAGATTGTTTCTTAAACATGATTACACAGGCTGTTGTGATCAGCCTCTGGAATCTGTATCTCAAATAGGATTCCAGGTGGTCCTTTTTACTTTAAAGTTTGAGAATCCCTGGTCACTGTGGTCTATACAGTTCTTCAACTTAAGAACAAACATCTTATGAAGAGTTTCTTAGAGAAATGACAGACTGTGCTATGGGCAATATAAAAATCATGCCTCTGACCAGCAAGCATTTACTCAGTTCACCTTCTGGTCTGAGATCAGGATAAATGCTGCGTGCGCTAAATGCAGATGAGTCTTCAGAGAGGATGAGGTAGGTCAACAGGAGGGACAATCTTCCTTATCCTCACTTATTAGGGAGTACAAATAATTCTGAGGCCGGATGGAGGAAATTTTGCTTTCTAAATTATTTCTGGAATGGAAGCAAAGTAATGGCTTAGTATGACATTTTCCAAACCTAGTTTTAAGGACAGAATGACTCTACGTGCAGACACGTTTGGGCAAAATCTAGACTAAACAAATTTAACCAGATTTCTTGACTGCAAGGTGCAGAAGAGATCTCAGAGCCTTGGGTTTCCAAGTAGAGTATAGCATGCAATGTTTTCCAGCTTCTTTGACATAGAACTCATGCTCATGTGTGTGCATTTGTGTGTGTGCATGTATGTGATATCTATTAACACTTCGCATTAGTTCTTCCTGATGGCCACACTTTTGGAAATTCGGACCTAGAGGTTGACAAGTGGAAGAACAAAACAAAATGATAGAATCTGTTCATTTTTAGAGTTGCATGTGTAGACAACAGGCTCTTCCCCCGTGATGGTGCACTTGGGCTCTTACATAAAATTATACATTCCAGGTCCTACATATCCTGAGAATAACAAGGCAAGAGGAAACTTGTTATTTTCCTCAAAGTGACTTGTTACTATATGACTTCTTATAATTAGTCTTTCATTGGGTCATTTTAAAATTGCCAAATTAGACCAAGATGTTTAAGTGGGAAACATCATCTTGGTCCTAGTATGAGTATGTTTTAATTGATGATTATGAATTAAAAATATATATCACAAAGCTGCTTCATACTAGGCTGTGAGGGAGCATAAATTTGTCTTATACCCTTGCAATATTTTTAACTTTTCCTTTTTAGTTCTTTTAAAATTTTATTATGCAAAACAATGTATACATATGTACAGAAAATCACATGAAACAGATTTAAAGCTTAATGAGTTGTTAAAGGCAAACACTCTCATTTTGATAAAAGGTAATTTAGAAATTTGCCAAGTACGCTAGAAGCCCACTAATGTTCCCTCCTATTAGGAATATGATAAGCAGCCTGAAGTCCAAAATTAAAATTGAAATGATCAGTATTACAGTAGGAACTTTCATATACAGACACACACACACACACATACACACACACACACACACACACACCCATTTTGCATGCGTGCTATCCATATATTTTCTATATATTATACATATACTTCATATATACCATACAGGTGGTGCCAAAACATGTATACACACTTTAAGTATGATGTTCACTCAAAAGATGGTGTTATTCAAATGAATGCTAACATCACTGTGTGACAGACAGGACTGTCAAAAAAAAATGGCAGAAGCATGGTTGAACGAGTATCATACTACATATTACTACCATAATTTGGTTCAACTTTGAAAAATAATACATAGATAACATCTCTTAAAATATGTATACATTTTTGGCACCCTTGTATATAAAATTAAAGATAAATAAGTCCATATTTCCTAGGTTTTAACTCTTTCTACTGAAAATACATAGGGAAAATAACCAGTCTAGTAACAATGAGCATTCCTAGTGCCAAGAATAAGGTTCTGAAATACTGCTTTCCAATATCTTGGATATATTTGTTATATTGAAGCAGAACACTACTGAGGCATATCTGGGGCTTAGGAAAGTGTTGGAAGGATACTTTGCTTCTGTTCAGGGTTAGGACTATTTGAATTTGGTTTACTTTACAATTGCAATGAAAACTTCAATTTAAATCTAAGAAGTACATAATTTGACATCTCACTCTTTGTATTCCCCAGAGCAACACTTTAAAGTGTCTGAATGGGTCTTCTTATATCAAGCAGGTGGTTGTAAATGTTTTATCATCTTAGCAGTAGGTAAAGCCACTGTTATCTTGTTTCTTAATGTTATACCACAAGACCTCATGCTCTGGATCAATAAAGTTGTCATGGTGGTTATAGGAGTAAAAAATGGCAGATAATTCAACTGGGCTATGTTTTAATTTTGCAAAACCATATTTTACTTTCTTAATTCTAAATTGGAGAGGTGTAAAACTACAGGAATGCTAAAGTTATAAAGCCATAAATATAGAATGTGGGGGGAAGGCAGTTTAAACAATATGACTGTACCATTAGTGTTTACCAGAGAGGGTCGAATCAGGAGGCAGAAACCACACAGTAATTTGAACAACAAAAGTTTTGAGAATTATTGACTATAACAGAGGATTAACCACAAATGGCAAATAAACTTTAAAAATACCTTAAAAGGCTAAGAGTGCCCAAGTGTTATAGGCTGAATTGTGTCCCCTGCAAAAATTTGTGTGTTGAAGTCCTGATCCCCAGTACCTAAGAATGTAACTATATTTTGAGATAAGGTCTTTACAGAAATGATTTAGTTAAAATGAGGCCTTTAGAGTAATCCCTAATCTAGCGACTCTGGTGTTCTTATAAAAAGAGGAAATTTGGCAAAGCAGAGACCCCAGGGATGTGTGCACATCAGAGGAAAGACCAATACATTTCTATTGCTTAAAACATCTGGTCTGTGGAATATTGCTATAACAGTCCTATAAAACTAATATATCAAAGAAGGAGCAAACTTGGAAAGGGAGCCCCTCTGCAAGGCTGGGATTCAGATCACATTGCAGAAGGCATGGTTGCATCCTACTGGCTGTCAAAGAGGTTTGCTGAGTGGTCCAGGCCAGAACTGGTCCATAGTTGCCAGGAAAACAGAAAATCCTTCTTCAGATTATAAGCAAGTTGAGGGTGGCAGGCAGGCTACACCTCTCAGGGATTCAGGTTGATCCAGGCTAGTGGATGCATATACAGAGGGATTTGGACCATGGAAACATGCTCACTGGTCAAAGTGATGCAAGTCCTGAGGTGTGCCGTGTCCATGTTGGGAAGGCCATGATGACATATTCACTGGGCCAGAGTGGGACTATGAACTCACCAGAAGTGTGGTTTGGGGCATGCAGCTAGGGTAGAGCACCATTGTAGGCCGCCTGTATGTGCTGCTTATAGCAGGGTGACAGGACCAAGGGGAAGAAAACACAAGTAGACTGGCACAAGGAAGGAAAGCCCCTTCTTCCTGCAATGTCCCTCCAGAACCCTCTACTAACAAAGCTTAGCATCACCACAAAGGAGGAGTGCTTACTTCCCGGGCTCAGCTGTCTTATCCAAAAGCAGACAATGAAGAATGGATTTGGAGCCAAGAGGCAATAGGTTGACAGCTGTCAAATATACTTTCTCTCTTTCTCATACATTAACACTGTCTTTGGGAATTATGATACAAAAACAAAAATAGTTTCTAATTGACTTATTTTAATTTTAATATCACCCATCCTTAGACAACAGGCTAAACTAACAGATTTCTAGACTTATGTCATGCAGTTAAATAATCAGAGAAGAAAACGACATAAATGGTAGTTCTGGCAAAAATTCTTAGCACTAACCTGAATCACTCATGGTTTTAAGTAATCTGTTTTATTTTCCGAGATTACTATATTAGAATATTTCATGGGTTACATTCATGGTAAGTTGGGAGAGAAAGATAAAATCATTAGGTGTGTGGTATAAATAAGATGGCAGGCTTCTGATTATCAATTTGTTTATCTAGACACCTTAAGGTATTTAAGTCAGTGTGAAAGTAACACTGGTGTTGTAAATCCATTAACTGTGTTTGTCAATATAGTGAAATTGCGAGAGTGGAAATTAATTGGGCAGTAAATTTTAGGTTCTGAGCCATTTTTTTTTTCCAATCAGAACCTTTTGCTTGATTTATTTTCTTTTAGTTCTTTGGATGCAGTAGAAGAAAAAAATGACATAGGTCAAGTTATTTTTTATTATCAGTTCTAAGCACTTTTATTTCACTGTAGAACTGAGATAATCACAACACTGACTTAGTCATTCAAAAGAGAACACTAATCTTCTACATCCTCAGAGATGAGAAAAAATTTGTAGAGTCAATTTTTATAATTTTAATTTGTAATTGTGCAAATTACATACATCATGAATAGATTCTGACAACGCGAATATCATCTGTTATGGCTCTGCCCCAGTAAGAATATCCACAAACTTGAAGAAGGATTAGTACCTCTTATTTCTACTTTCAGAAATTTTCATACAACAAAGGTTTGCATATCCAGTGTGCTAATGTAGATATTGCTATAGATAAAGAGGCATGCCTCCTACTTAAAAGAGTAAATACTATTTTTTTGATGGGTGCAAGTTTAAAAATGTAAAACATCCACAAATACCTACTGTTACAGGTCAGTGTACCTTCTTTTACTGTTCTATTCAAATTTAAGCACGTGGGAGTTTTAGCAGGTGAATAGCCACCATATGCCTTTTTTCTTTTCTCCATGTTTTTTTTTTGGGGGGGGGGTTGTCAGGGGACCGATCTCTCTTTTGAGATATAGGACACATGTGCTAGTTTGTAACTGATACACATATGATGCTATTATCGTCGTTCGTTTTTCACCAGCCCTTCACAGTTCAGAGACCCCTGGCTGTGACTTCTGCTAAAATCTGCCCTGGTTATCAGATTGTCTTACTAGGAAAGACAATCATGTGACATGTGACAGCAGAAGAGATCATAATTTTGGAAGCGCTAAAACTTAGATTGTAAGCTAATAAATATATAAGATTTTGATCTTTGGTTCCACTGTTAAAATTAGTGGGGAAAAAAGTACTCATTTGGACCTAAACTATCTAAAATATAATTAAAGAGAGTAAACATTAAAAGTATTTGAAAATTCTTTCAGCATTTATCAGAGTACTTTTCTGAGGGTTAGCTATGAATTTATGAAGAGGGACTAAATGAGCTATTGTCTTTAAACAAAACTTCCAGTGATTCTACAATTATCAGCTATTTATTTGTACGGGATTTTAGAGAGCAGATGTTTAATAATAGTAAGAGTATTTTTCTGAAACATGAAAAAATAACCTTAATGCACAGTTTATATCTGTGATCAAAAAATGCAACGTGGTAGTCTTCCACAGGGTATTTATTTTAAGTCATGACTTACAGATTTGCCTTGTTTTGGCTTATAAGAAGTCACTTTAAAACAAATTCATCAGTTCTTTCTTATAGAGAAATAACAGTTAGGCTGATGCTCTGGCACTGATATGGGGAAAGGAAATGATGGAAGTCATGATTTAAACTTCACCCTTAGACTTTCCGAACAAACTAGAGTACAGGTCAGTCAGGAACCAAAGAGGTAAGCTCAGTACAGTGGTTAGAAATGAGTGACCACAGTAAACTGGACAAAATGTATCTGTCACTTTAAACAAAAGCCTCAGTGTGTGAGCCTTGTATAGGTTTCTTCCATTAAGGCAGGTTAAAAGACAGGACAGGTGGGAGATCAAAATCAGAATCCCTAAGTCCAGAGATGATAGTTTTATTAAGTCACCCACTTCATCTCCCAAAAAAATTTGAATCTTAGTCTTAGTTGTGTATTAGAAAAACCAGTGCTTGAGTGTATCATTTTGGTTATTAAAAAAATTGTGATAGCTGTCTGTGTTTGAGCCATATAACATTTAGTTGCAAAGTACTTGTTTTCTTAATTAAATCATCACATTTTTAAGATGAATACAGTGGGTCTGGTTTCTCAAGCTTGCAAGAGACCAGTGATCTGAGACATGAGCTCCCGAGCCACAAGCTCACCATCTAGTGGTGAAAGGCTACTGTAATTTACGGCTTGAGCCACATTTTCATACATGATTCTGATAGAGAACACCATAGAAAATGACAGGCAGAGGTAGCAATCTAGCATTCTTTCAGAAATGAGATTCCATCACAGAACATTCTCTTCCTGCTCTGCCTCTTACAGCACCAAGGTGAGAATTTAGGGAAGTTTTGTTCTTGTTTCTACCTTGACAGGGGAGAAAGAAGTCTTCCTGAATTGTGATCATCCTTTACAGAAAAACTACTGGCAATATTTACTTTTTTCACTTAAGATTTTTCATGTTTCACAGCAGCAAGATAAAGGATTAAGTGATTTTCTATGAACAGCACTGAGCTGTTTTTCTGAAGTGTGACTTGTTGAGTTCCATGGCATAATTTTTAATGTTTTTGTTTTTTCCCTGAGTTATATACATTGGGACAAAGGTAATCATGAAGTTGGAGAAAGAGAAGAGGGCTATTTCCCTGAACCACACGTATGCATGCAATAACAACAAATGTATATTGAGTTTTCCTTACTTTAAAAATAATTCACAGTTATTTTAGAAAATGTAAAGCTAAAATAAAATGTTAAAATAAATACAGGTAACAAAAATCTCTTAAGATATGCTATTAGCATGACTAGAGGTAGTCATCGTATTTTGTGCATCCTTGTATGTCTTTTGTGCACATAAATTTGATTGTAGAGATGGTATTGTGTTCTGTGTTCTGTTTTATATACTTCAATTGCTGTCCCTCATTATTCTTCAGTAATATTATTTTAATAGTTCTATATTATTCCATTGTAGTCATGTGTGATTATCCGACCAACCCTGCAGACTTAGATTGTTGATAATTGTGAAAAATCAGACACATGTTAATACATTTTAAGAACAACATGTGCCTATGTGCCAGGCATTATGTCAGGAGCCTAGAAGTGACAAGAGAGACATGAGTCCCAAGTTGATGGAACATATGTTCTGATAAAAGTGCCAAAGGATAAGTATGCTCTAGAGTTATAAATATTTTGTAGATGAGGTGGTTACAGTTAGTGATGTATGATGGGATAGACTGACACCTGAGGTGGGTATATGAACATGTATGTCATGCTTACTTTAGATAAGGAAGTCAGAAAAGAGATTTTTGTGACTGGGCTCCTTTGAGGCTGATCACAAGAGATTGGAGATGCAGACCATTGGAGACAGAGGCAAAAGGAAGTACAAATGCCCTGAGGCAGGAAAGGGTTCAGCTTGTTTTATAAGGAGGGAAAAACCTTCAAGGAGAGGATCTCTGGTATTTCTTTTTTTCTAAATGGAAATGAATCGTAGGTGCATTTCAGTTGCATTTTTATAGGGTAATTGGGGAGATATTCCACATGTTCACAGTATAGATATCTATTCTTTCAAAATAGAAATATGAAAACTCTCACTCTACTTATTCAGAATTTTTTTTTTTTTTTTTTTTTGTCATGTCCTTCACACAATTTTTTAAAAAATAGCTTTTACGTGTGTTAGGACACTGTTTAGAAATTGTAGTTTCTTCTATTATGAGAGATTTTATTTTATTTTATCTTATTATTTTTTGAGTCAGAATCTCACTCTGTTACCCAGGCCAGAGTACAGTGGCACGCTGATGGCCACCGCAGCCTTGACTTGTTGGGCTCAGGCAATCCTTCTGCTTCAGTCTTCCAAGTAGCTGGAACTACAGGTATGCCCCACCATACCCGGCTACTTTTTTGATTTATTGTAGAGATGAGGTCTCACCAGGTTGCCCAGGTTGATCTCAAACCCATGGGCTCAGGCAGTCCTCTTACCTTGGCCTCCCAAAGTGCTGGGATTATAGGCGTGAGCACCACACCAGGCCTATTATCAGGGATTTTAAAATAATACATTTTAATTATTTCTATGTTGTTTTTATATTTGAAATCTTACCAGGGTCTTATTTACTCTAGTAGTTTTTTAAAAAAAAAATTAACTCTCTTGACTTTTCCATGTAGACACATACACTTTTAATAAAGACAATTTAAACAATTTTTCCCCTATATATGCCTCTTTTTGGTTAGCATTTTCTTTTCTCATTGCATTGACAGAAAATTCCAGGCTATAACTTAATAGTAGCAAGGATGATAGGTATCCTTGTCTTTTTCCTGATCTAATGGGAACATATCTAATATTTCATGATTAACTATTATGTGTGGAGATTTGTGCTAGATAGTTTTGATACCATTTATTATGAAGGACCTTGAATACTGTTTTTCTCTTGCTAGTGCATTTTGTTAGAAAAGAGTCATTGATGAGTTACCTGGATCAAATCCTTTCAAACACTTATTGATATGGTCATATGACTGTTGTGCTTTAACCTGTTAATCTAACAGATTTCTTTGGACATCTTTTCCATGTTGGGCCATGTATGCATTTGTGGTATAAACTTAAGTTGATTTAGGATTTTTACTACATTTCTTGTAACTTACTTTGGCCTTTGATGCTTTCCTTGT
This sequence comes from Tarsius wallacei, assembly GCA_963574415.1. Taxonomy (NCBI): domain Eukaryota; kingdom Metazoa; phylum Chordata; class Mammalia; order Primates; family Tarsiidae; genus Tarsius; species Tarsius wallacei. The sequence goes on along the minus strand of CAUYQG010036057.1, from coordinate 35,493 downwards.
CTGGTTTTGATTGCTGGATTATGTTAGCCTAGCAGTTGAATATTCTCTTTTTGGTTTCTATATGCCTATACAATTACTTTTGAGTATTGCTTTGGCTGTTGGCATTCCTAGTTTAAAATGTAGTCCTTTCTTTGTCTATTTTTTATATATAAAGCTTATTTTATTTTTTGTTTAGCCGGGTTCGGTGGCTCAGCCTGTAATCCCACTCCTTGGGAGACTGAGGTGAGTGGATTGCCTGAGCCCGTAGGTTTGAGACCCGCCTGAGCAACTTGGTGAGACCTCAGCTCTACAATAAATCAAAAAATTAGCCAGGCATGGTAGCGCATGCCTGTAATTCCAGCTACTTGGAAGGCTGAAGCGGAAGGATCGCTGGAGCCAGCAGGTCGAGGCTGCGGTGGCCGGGAGCGGCCACTGCACTCCAATCTGGGCGACAGAGTGAGACTCCAACTCAAAAACAAAACAAAACAAAACAAAACAAAAGCTCAAATATATAGTATTTTCCTTAATTACCAAGGTAATTCACTTGAATTTTTTTCTCTTTGGTTAAAAATTCTTATTTTACTATACGAGGTGTATGGCATTAAAACCTCTTGCGATATGATTTTCTTTTCTTTGTGGTCTAGAATGCTTGTATTCAAAATGGCACCTCCATACAGACAGCACCATTATCATCTGGGAGCTTGTTAGAGTAGATTTCTCAGGCCCTGTCCTATGTCTACTCAATTAGAATCCATGTTTTAAGAAGACTCCCAGGTGATTCACATGATTTCTAAAGTTTAAAAGTCACTACTCCGGAAGCTGATAAGTTTTTAGAAAGATTGTATGAGTTTTTTTTAAGTATGTCTGTTTTTGAGATAAAAATTTTCTCTAATAATTTACTCTGACAAGTTGTTGTGTTGAACATTCTATGTGCTTTTTATTTTGAGAATTCTGAGAGAGGTATTAAGTTTTCCAACATGATTCTAAATTTATAAAACTATTTCTCAAAAATTGTATATTGTGAGCCAATAAATAATAAAACTAGTATTATTAGAGCTCTGGATGTATTTGCTGATTATTTTTTTTGCATGGCAAAAATATATTCCAGGCACAGAACTAGGTAGTAGATAGTAAAATAATCTCTTTTGCTTAAATGCCACTTTAAAAATGCCATTTATGGGACATGTTTGCATATGATGTTGTTTTCTGCCCAGGACAACTGAGTGGTAGGGGCTACACATCTTTTTTTCTGAGGAGTAGCCACAGAAGCAGTGGCAGCCTTTCTGTGGTCACATAGCTGGAAGTGGCAGAGCGAGGATGTAAGTGGCTTTTCTCCTATGCCCATGAATGTGTTAATTTAAGAAGATGAATGTGAAGCATTGAACAAATTGCTCCATGAGAAAAAATGAACTATTGAATAGTTTTTTTAAATGTTTCAATTGCTAAGTGTAAATCAACTAATTTTGGTGCTACTGTTAACATTTTAATCTCCTTGTTCAGATTCTTTCTGACATTTATATAGATTATAATCTTACATTTGATTCCATTGAAATTATTTTGGTTTAATTATGTATTGCATATTTATTGTACATAGCTATTCTTCTTGAAAATATGCTTCTTCTTTCTTCTCTCAGTCTAGAAAGAAAGGAATAATATTGTGTCTGCATTCTGTTGTTTCTTGCATTATGTAGTTACCACATTCTTAGGTAGTATTTTCAAGTAAGTTGGCTCTATCTCAGAGCTGATGTTTAAAGGCAATGGCAGTATTTTTGAGTGGTAGGAAAATTACAAGCTTGAATCTATTGAAGATTTTGTTTCTAAGGCAATTTCTTATTGACTGTATGTGAAAACATGACACCATTTTCACAATGGGAAGACCATGTCTTTCTTTTTTTTTTACTCTTGCATTATACAACTTGTATTCTTTTTAATTAATTTAATTTTTTTTTTTTTTTTGCTTTTGAGCTTTCTGTTTACAAGTTAATATTTTGTTTCACTTTCTACTTTTTTTTCATGTTGGAAACAAAGACTGGTAGTGAGAAAAGTGGAGAACATATAGGGCAATGATACAATGAAGCCATATGTTTGGGAGGATCATTTCTTTATGTGTGAGGCATACCTGAACAAATGATCCCGCTTGTCCTCTTTGCCATGGAGATAAGTCTGTCTTTTCATTGGGTGACCCCCTAGCTGTCTAAGGTAACTCTGTTAATAAGTACCCTTGTCAAAGGGAGATTTCTTCTCCTTCCCGCTCCCTGTCTTGGAAAAATTAGGCAGAAGCTCAAGCAAGTTTTCATAGATATCTTCAGTGAGCTCAGGAAACCTCAGACAGACATTCTTTCCATAGTGTGGCTTTTATATTTTTCTCCTGGAACAAGTACTTGATGAAGTAGAGTTTATAATAAAACAGAAGTCTCTCTAGAGTCTCAATATAATGGAGTCTATAAGAAAATGTTGGTGACGGAAGCAATGGTAGGGTTTCCTGTAGCGAATTCAGTAAATGTCACTGATTAAGTCTTTTGTCAGAAAGATTCCCCTGTAATATTACCCGTGAAGAGTAAAATAAAAGAAAGCTTTGCAAAAACTAATCTTTGATTGGCTTTGCAATATTTGGAATAATATAGGACATCTCTGTATCTTGATGTGGACAAAGAGTCCATAAATTGATAACCTCTGAGTAGCTGTGGTTTTAGTTTAAATAGAGATCTTAACATTTTTTCAGCTAATAATTCACACCTTAGATGTCCTAGTTAGTCTGTGAAGAATTTTGGCTCTTCATCAGGAAGAGTGGTGTTTGTCCTTGATCTAAGGGCTGGGTGACCAGCAGCCCTGGGCAAACATTAATGGTCGGCTCAAGGAAGGTGGTATGTTTTGGAAGGACCACAGTGCCTTTTCCTCTTGTGTTTTTTCCTCCTGATAGTTAAAATAAGGGGTTAGGGGAAAAAAGGGAAACCTCATTGGTTAGAGATATACCATGATATTAGTGTACTTTTTACACATTTTTAAGACCCAAATTTTTCATCTTTATGCAAAGATCTTTATGATATGTAAAGACGAAAAATCCGGGTCTGAGCTTCGGAAAAGAATAATGTTCAAAGATAGAGATTGGTGCGATGGACCAAGGAGTTTCCATCAATGGAAGTAGAAAGAAAAATGAGGAAATACTTGTGAAATTATAAAGTTAAAGGAGGGCCTGAATGGTCCTTTTACACATTTGACATAACAAATCAGTGTTTCTTTTAGAGATGCTTTTAGTGCATATAATGGTATGGCTTAAAGGTACAGCTTTTACATTTTAAAATTTGCACTCAGGGCTCTTTAAACAAAGATCCAATATGAATGCTTTAATTTGTACAAATATGTAGTCTGTGGAGAATCAAATTAGAATTGCACAAATCCTATTCAGGGTGTTTTTAACTAGAAGTTGCCAGGAACATGTATTATTAGGTGAGCAGCTGATCTGGAGAAACCAGATGCTTTTCTGGTAGGCGTTTCTTGGTCTGAGGTGAGCAGTCTATCTCTGTTTGTTCACTCTATTCATGTTTAAAAGTATCTTGTAGTTGGTTACATTTCTTTATTTTGCTTTATAAAGAAAATAGCCTGCTTGGAGAGACCACCAGATCTAATTTACTTGAAATCTATACTGCCTTTCTACTACATACTTGTGAGAATTTTATGGGTCCTTCTTTAAACTCTGTTGTATTTTTTTGAATAGTTAGTGTTCTAGTCTGTTCAAGCTGAGTAGTTTATACAATCTGTACAGAAATTTTATTTTAACATTTCTAGAGACTGGAAAGTCTAAGGTCAAGGAGCCAGAGGATTTGGCATCTGGTGAGGTCTACTTCCTGGTTCACAGATGACTGTTATTTCACTATAACCTCACATGACTGAAGGATAATGGTCTCTCTGAGGCCTCTTTTATAAGGGCAGTAATCTCATTCATGATGACTTTACACTCATGACCTAATTACCTCCCAAAAGCCTCACCTCAAATACTGTACTATGATGTTGGAGGTTAGGATTGCAGCATAGTTTTGGGGGACTACAAGCATTCAGACCATAGCAGGTAGTTTAAAATTGAATATTTTTTGGACTGGTTTTTCCTCAGTGTGTTACCAGAATAATGGTGATCTCCTCTGTTCATCAAAGGATGTGATTCTTAATACATTTTACTTGATACAAGGTTATGGTTTGATTGACAGACACTGTGTTTGTTTTTATTTTGAGGTTCTTTCCTTTTTCGTATTCACCACCAGAAAGCAAATGTGATGTGTGGGAATTGGTCTGTTGTTTACAGACTGACTTAGCCTTTTGACATAGTTCTTTTAAGGCATCAAACATTTGTATAAAATGTGTTTTCTTTATCAATGATGATTTCTCAAAATAATTAAGTGCGTATAAACCAGACTATGTATTTTTAGTGAGTATGTAAATTACATAATTGAGATAAATGTATGTACTTGTGATTTGATTAACCCTTTTTATTGGTAATTTCTGACACTCAGACTTTTAATTTTGAGCAAACCTTTTAGATTGTGGTTTATAATTAGATTGAGTTCTTTTTTAATTTTAAAATTTACTCCAAATTGGAAAAACTTCTAAGATAAACTGTTTCTTTAAAAATTCTTTCATACTGTGTTGCTATGCCTAGAGTTATTAATTAGCAATGATATAAATAAGTTGATAGAGTGATTAAATCACAGCGCAATTGTTAATGGCATCCCCTATAGTCTTTTTCCAGACTGTGTTTCAAATGCTGTTATTAATCTGGCAGCTACTACCAGTTACTCTGCTGGTACATCTCACAGTGTGCTTGACTCTCTTATCCTTTGCTTAGTTAAGGACAAATTCAAGATTTAGGTCACGCTGAGAGTCAAAGAAAGCAACCCAAGGAAGATTAGAATGCTTGAAAGAACCAAGAATTGTAAAGTTTAAGAATTTGTGTTTGTATGTGTGTATCTCTAAAAAAGAACCCTGTTTCATTCCATCTGTGACTTCCCTAGTGTTTTTTTTCTTCTGTAGTATAAAATCAAAAAGGCAATATTGTTTCATATGTAAGAGGAAGAATCAGTTCTTTGGGAAGACTGTAATGTCAAAACAAAAACTTTAGCATCTGAACTTTATACATTACGAATTGGTTTATTGTACTCTTTCTCATCCCACTGGTATAGTCTTATACAACTTTTTTTTTTCTTTCTGATAGTCAACATGGTTCACAGTTTCTAAGAACAGATATTCACACAGCTGCGGAAATTGATGTTCCTGACATACACTATGGGCACACTGCATATTAAACTCTGAATTAGAAGTGATTTGTAATGTTTCCCTTTGCTTTCTTGTTTCAGGTACTATCATTTCCTTACATACCTGCTCATAGTTAATATTTCCAAAGCCATTAGTGTTAGACTTGGTGGCTAGGAAAAATTATGAAGATGGTGGACCCTGGGGAGAGCTTGTCCCTACATATGACTTGGATTTTATGCCTGTGAATTCTCAAGTGTTAGATCAATTAGGCAGAACCAGTCATGCATTGCAGTATCTTTGAGAGCTATCTTGAGACAAATTTCAGACCTGGATGGTGTTCATGAGCTATAATTTGAAGAATGACTGAGGGATATGAGTACTAGATATAGGCACTTTAAAGAAAAAACAATTTCATATGGATTAAGTTGGATGTTTTATTCATAAGAGCCGGTTTGATCTTTATATGCCTTGATATTTTTAAGTCCTACAGTTCCTGTGCTTTCAATTTGTTACTAAACAAAGTTTCTTTTTTCATCAATTAAATTGGCCAGAGGTGGTGGTGGTTTGAAGCATTTTCTTGGGCTATAAGAACATTAATAAAATCTCATTTAAAAGAAAACTCATCCTCTCAGAAAATTACTTTTTTCTGTTTTTAATCCACAATCTTATCTTTTTAATCTTTAATACAAGGACCTGTGTTTCTTGTTTCAATTAAAATTGCCTAATGTTTGGTTCCTTATTCTTATGTGAACATGTAGAATTTCTTATGTTTCCTTCCTTTATCACTTTAACTATAGTTTATTTTTCTAAGAAAAAATTGATAATTTTTATTCCATTTTCTGTGAACTGCTTATTCATGGCCATGATTAGTACTGTTCCCATGTATAGGAAAATGGCTCCTTATATCTAGGCATGGCAGATATTTTCCCACACATAATTATTGCCTTTTTAGATGATGCTTTATGTTTTGTTTTTGGTTTTCGTAAACAAGTTTTAAAGTTTCATGAGGTCAAATTATTGATGTTCTCCTTTTGGCATCTGGGATTTATCTGCAAATAACTTTTGAAGGCATTTGTTGAATGTACACATTTATCTATAGACATTTTAAACTGTAAGTTAATTTCTTGAAACATATTCTTGTGATTATTTTGTCTTGTGGCCATGGGATAGGATAAAATATGTATTTATGTTCTGTATGCTTGGAAACTAAGATGTTTTGAGGTTAGGATGTCGTGCTTATAGTAAATGGCTGAGTTTTTTGTATTCCTTGGTGGATATCCCTTGCAAGACCCTTTTTCCTTTTGCGTGCCTTCCAATGCAAGATAAAGTGGTTGAGAGTATTAAATGGAGTCTCTCAGTACTAAATACTGGGCCTTTGTGGTAAGTGAACCAGTTAGAGGCTAACCTTTTGTTGAAATGTGCTGTCCTTGGAGACGGACTAGTAAAGCAAAGCTTTCCTTTCTGACAGGTAAGGAAGGGGTTATGAAAACACTAAGCCCTGAATATACTGCTCTGAGCTGCTCTAGTTGGCATTCTTCAACCTTCAAGTTTGAGAGACTCCCTGATATGAAATCTACTCCTCTGCTGATGTTCCTTTCATCCCTTCCTCCTCTTGCCTTGTGTTAGTAATTAGCCATTACAGCCAAGCTGAGAACCAAGAAAAACCATTACCATTGCCTCTGTCATCTGGCGCTTTCTCTATCTCTGAGGATATATGAACTCTTGGCATCTTTTGTTTTTCTTTATCTTATTGTAAAGATGTGGGGTACAAGTCAGGATTGGGTCCATAAGTAGTCTACATGCAGGTGAAGTTTGGACCTCCAACTGGTCCTCACTTCTCCTGGTATAGGATCAGGTTCCCTTAGTGATGTTATGTGCATTCCCCTTCCCTTGCAGTGTCTCGCTATTGCCGTTCCTTCTCTTGTGGTATTGTAATGAATGTTCAGAACCCACTTATGAGTGAGAACATGTGTTATTCGGTACTCTCTGTCTGTGATAGATCACTGAATATGATGGACTTCTGAGACCAAGAGTCAAGAAGGTGAGTACTACTTCCTCTCTGTTGTCAGCATCCAATGGGAGCCCAAGTTTTCTTTCTTTCTTTCTTTCTTTTTTTTAAATTTTAAAGATGTAGGGTACAATTCAGGGTTAGGTACCCAAGTGTTGATTGTACTGAAGTCAGGGGTTTGTGAAAGGGAAGTAATGAAGTATTTCTGTTGCTGAAGCAGGAACTTCCTGAGTTCTGGTGAGTGGTTGAGGGTTTAAGCCCTGAGGAAGTCAAGTTCACTTAAGCCCAAATGAACACAAAAACCAAAGTAGAGTCCTGTGACTTCCAGGAGACCAGTTTTATTGTGGAAGAAGGATTTGCTTGAATCTAAACTCAATCATGGGAAGGTGGTTACCAAGAGTTAAGAGTCTTGCCATAGCCCAATCAGCAAGACCCATCCGGGACAAAGCTGTAGTCCAACAAGGGCAGGTTTGTTGAGTTATGACAATGAGGGAGACCACACACCAAATAAACCACTCATGAAGCTGCTCCCCAGTCAAAGGGAAAGATAGTTATTATGGGGTTTTGAGAAGGGTGGAGTTTTAGTGAGATTTGAATGAAGCAACTTTTTGATAGGTTCAAGACAAAGCAGAGTTGTGTGTCAATGTATCACACCATTTAGGTCATTATCAATACAAAGTAACTAGGGTCCTAATTCCTGGGAAGCTACGAGGTAAAGAGTGATATGAAATGCTGTGTCTAGAAACCCCTCTTCTGAGGCTGTGCACCTGGGTTGTAAATTGAGGCTATTTTTCTGTGTCAAAGTAACTTAGATCCTCCAGGCAAAAGTGAAAAGCTTCTTTCTGACTACTATAATTTCAGACAGCAGAGTTTTTTGATAATCTGTGATTTTAGAGCACAAAGTTTCTCAGTGAGTATGAAAACAGTAGATGCTCAAAGAAAGGGGTTATTATGACACGTTATAGTAGCAGAATGTCCTTGAGAAAATTATTGTTTTCTATTAACTCTGAAGCTGACTCTGCCTGTGTATGTTATTCCAACGGATGAATGGCTAGGCAGATGTGGGTACTGTCAGGTTATAGATTTTTTCTTTCTCTTTTCTGGCTTCTTTCTTCCCCCCTCCTTCAGGGAGCTGCCTCTGGCTAAGGCTGGTCTGTGAAGGGTATGCATATTCCCAGTAATAAGTCCTGGAATGCTGTTGACCAAGCAGAGCTAAAGATGGTGTAGTCCCCACTCCTAATCAGTGCAATTGTACATGGATAGGAATTTGAATTATTAACTTGATTTCCTTTATGGTAAAACTGCTTGCTATACTGCCTCGAGGTGCAGATTCTTCTCCAACCTGCCACCATTGGTGCCTCCTATAAGTTTTAATAAGCCAGTGTCTTCCCCTGCTGTTCTACCAGGTGACTTCTTTGGAATAGGCAAACATTGCCCACAAACCCTATCAGATTTGGGATTACCACATTACAGCAGATATTTACTTTTTTTGAGTTATTTTTATCTTCTCAGTCTCCCACAGCATGCTTGCAGTCTCATGGGAGGATGTTTGTGTCATCTAGTGTTTGAGGACTATTTGTCAGATTCTCTTTTTCTTCTCTCTAGGTGGACCCTGTAAGCCTTGCCTAACAACCTTTTCAGTTTTTAAGCTGATGGCTAGACATTGGAGGTGTCTAGTGAGGATGAGGAAACAGGTGTTTGATAACTACTTTGCTTCACTCCCTGAGTGAGGTAGATTTCTGTGAGTGAGGACAGATGTTCTGAAGGTTGCCCTAACCGCTCATACCGAATTTGTTACTTTGTTAGGCTTGCATTTACTCCCTTCTCTCTGCCCTAGACATATTGGGAGCCTGCAATGTGCTATGCATTGCACTTAGCCACTTCAATTAATTACTAAGGTGAGTATAACGTGGTTTTCATTTTCAAGGAGCCTGCTATCTGTTGGGGAGACAGATAGGAAAACAAATTGTTGCACTGTACTGTAATATTGGAATTAAGGTAAATAACTGTGTTGGGGATATTAAGCTGGTGATGACTAACTGCCCATTCCTAACTTTTCTTTTTCTTTTTCTTTTTTTTTTTTTTTTGAGTTGGAGTCTCACTCTGTCGCCCAGGCTGGAATGCAGTGGCATGCTCATGGCCACCGCAGCCTCGACCTGCTGGACTCAGGCGATCCTTCCACCTCAACCTTCCAAATAGCTGGGACTACAGGTGTGCACCACCACGCCTGGCTAATTTTTTTATTTTTTGTAGAGATGAGGTCTTGCCAAATTGCCCAGGGTGGTCTTGAACCTGTGGGCTTAGGCAATCCTCTCAGCTCAGCCTCCCAAAGTACTGGAATTACAGACATGAGCCACTGCGCCCAGCCCCTTTAAAGTTTAATAATTCTTCAGTCCATCTGGATTTTGGGTTTTGAACTAAAATGTGTCTAGGTTTAAAGAGAGAATGAGAATATCCTTCAGCAATTTTGTAGTTGATAACAAGTAACTAGCTGTGGTTTCTAGGCCGTGGTTTCTGTGGCTCCTTCTGTAATTCTCCAAGAAAGTGTATGCAGAAGTTCATGATAGTTTTATGCTGCAGTCAAAAGGCATAAAACACAAGTGATTAAATTTTCAGCTTTTCCTTGGCTAGGGCAGGTATGGAGGTACCTTATAAAACCCTCTTGAGATTAAGGTGCAGGGAGCTTAGCTATCTGTTGCAAATCTCTTAGCTGATAAAAATATCAGCTGTTCCTGGTGCTTAAAGTTTTTATTCTTTCTGGAATGACTTCCCCAGAGAATATTTAGGCAGAAGGGTTGAGAAGTTGAGAACAGTGGTTTCCAAGCAATCCTGCACACCCCTACAGGATTTGTTTCTTAAATACTCAGCAAGGCCTACTATGTGCCTTGCACTTTCTAGCATTGGAGGTGCAACTATGAGAAACACAAATACCTGTTCTCATGGAGCCCTAGTGGGGAAATGCATAGGGCTAGGAGGATGGGGTCACAAGCAGGTGTGGGTCCATACTTACCTTTTTTCTTTCCTCATGTGAGCATTTAGTTTAGCTCTCTTTTGTACAAAGGTAGCCAAACAAGTCTGAAAACCATTCTATAAAAAAAATAAAATAAAATAAAAACCAGGAATCTACTACTGGTTTACTGTCCTTAATCCAAGTCTCATATAATTGAGGGAGCTCTGAAAGTAGTAGTTGCAATCCTGTCTTAAACATGGAACTCACAACATTAGTAAAAACATTTGCATCTCAAAATTGGAAGGCGAAATTGTCCATAGAAGTTGTGCTATATATTTATCTCACTAGTGGGTCCTGTGCTCTCTCAGATCCACAAATACCAAAATTCTTGATAAATTATTGTAGGTAAAATTCTTTGACGTTGACATATAGTGGTTAGAGGAAGAAGAATGTCACTCCCTATTTACCCTCCTCCAGCTGAACAACTTTGTTGTATAAATCTACTAATCTATAAATGTACTGCTCATCTATTTGTTTATATCTGTAAATCATTTTGGATTTGCTTCAGGCATTGTCCTATCAGTTTTTTTCGCCCAGTCTCTTAACTGCTCATCCTCCCTCTTCTTTTTTGAAATTTGCTGTTTGAATTCTAATGCTCACTATTAGCAGACCTGCCATTCTCCCTGACTTCCCACTCATCTTCCCAGTGATGCTAATTTGCCCCTTACACAAACAAAAGCTATATTTAGATGTTGACTATGAACACTGGAAATACAAAAAAAATCAAAGTCCATGTGAATATGGTTTATTTCTCCTCAAGCCACATTACTTGCACCTTCTAAGCCAGAAGGATCAGTAGGCAACTGATTTAAGGGAAAACATTTGCTAGGTGGGACTTTAGGAGAGGGGAGTGGTATCTGTGTAGGGGGAAGGGAGCTTTCTCTAGATGGCATGAGCCTTGCTGAGAGAACAATATGGGAACTCCAGGATAAAGAACTTAAGAGAGGCAGATTTTAGAGCCTGATCTTCAAATATCTGAAGCTTCCTGGGGATAGTGGTATGAGGGTATGCTGAGTCTCCCTGACCACCACCCAAATGTCTGAATGGGTGGATTGGGTCATTTATGGCCCTTGAGCCCAAGAGGATAGGGAAACCTGAGGCGAAAAGGCTTTCCCCTGCTGTCTCTGCAGAGGAATGACAGCCTCCCTGTTTTACATAGCTGAGATTCAGACATGTTAGAGCTCTAGTTCTCAAGTTTGACCTTCCCCTGGGTTATTTACATAAATACTAATGCCTGGATATCTCCTTCAGAGATCCATATTTAATTGGTCCTGGGCATTAGGACTTTAAACAAAGCAAAACACAAACAGAATCTCCCCAGATGATTCCAATGGGCAGCCAAATTAAAGAACAATCAGACTTGAGCCAACAGAGATGACAATCTGTATGCGATGACCAGCAGGCAAAGAGAGGAACACCAGATAATCAGAACAAATGTGAAGTAGCAATGTTGGAAGATGTGATCATTTGAAAAAAAACAAAAGCAGCTAGAGAGATTCAATTGCAGCACTTAAGATATCTTAGACATGTTCATAATTCAGTAATATAATTCATGAATAAAAAAGAGGAGAGGTGTAGTTACAGCTGAGACCTGATTTACTGTCCTGGTTGGTCAAGTGCAAGAAACATCTCAAATCACAGAGGGAATATCTAAAAAGTTGATTAAAAGATAGAAATCTTGAGAGAAAAAATAAGAGCCTTGGAAAGTTGGTCCTAGAGACCTGAAATGAAAATGACTGAAGTTCAACAAGGTGGAAAAAAAGGAATATACATTTAAAAAAAGGTGATAATTGTATAATAGATAGTATTCCTGACCTGAGCTAAATAAAGATTTTGACTGGAAATTGAAAGGGCTTAGTAAGGTCTAGGCTTACCTGATGAGAAAAGACCAATATCTAGTCATATTCTGGTAAAATTCTCAAGTTTTCTAATGATATAGATGTTCAAAAAAAAAAAAAAAGACAGAATCTAGCTACCTAAGAAAAGGGTGGTCTGTAATCCCAGCACTTTGAGAGACCAAGGCAAGAGGATTATCTGAGCTCAGGGGTTCAAGACCAGCCTGAGAAACTTGGTGAGACCTCATCTCTACAATAAATCAAAAAATTAACCAGCCGTGGTGGTAACTCCTGTAGTGCCAGCTACTTGGAAGGCTGAGGCTGAAGGATCACCCGAGTCCTGCAGGTCGAGGCTGCGGTGGCTGTGAGCGTGCCACTGCACTCCAGTCTGGGCAACAGAGTGAGACTCCAACTCCAAAAAATAAAAAGAAAGAAAGAAAGAAAGAAAAAGAAAAAGTAAAGGGTGAAGGGTGGAACTAACCTGGCATTGGTTTTCTTATCTACAAGTTAGGAAGAGAGGAGATAGAAACATCCACACACTGCTAAGAAAAATGAACCACTATCCAAGGATCCTACTTTTATTTTTATTATTATTTTTTTTGAATTGGAGTCTCACTCTGTCACCCAGACTGGAGTGCAGTGGCCGCTCCCAGCCACCGCAACCTCGACCTACTGGGTTCCGGCGATCCTTCCGCCTCAGCCTTCCAAGTAGCTGGAACTACAGGCGCACTCTACCATGCCTGGCTAATTTTTGATTTATTGTAGAGATGAGGTCTCGCCAAGTTGCCCAGACGGGTCTCGAACCCGCGGGCTCAGGCAATCCACTAACCTCGGCCTCCCAGAGTGCTGGGATTACAGGCTGAGCCACTGAGCCCAGCCGGATCCTACTTTTAACTCATATCACTTACTTGCTTAGATTTTTTTAAAGGAATTTGGAGATATATAATAGTCCAGAGAGTATTATCTACATATTCTTTTTAAGGGTAGATGCTCACCAAATAGTACATGAACCAGAACTGATACTTGAAGATGAGAAATCATAAAGAGGAAATAGTCACAGTAAAGCTTAATATATGGGTACTTAGAGATTTAGAAATTAAATGGGAAGAGATAGCTGTCTGGGCACTTGTAATTTAAATGTAAAATAGGAACATACTAACTTCCTCAAAATATCTAGATGTAAACTGTTTTATAATACCTAAAAGTTGGGAGTGGTAAACAGAGAAGTATAAACATTTAAAAAAGATCTTAGGAAGGAGGATAAGAGTGGAAATAAAAATATTCTAAAAGACTGAGCTTACTAGGGAGATATAAGGTGATAAATAATGGGTCATAGTGAGAAAAAAATCATTTTATCTTAATAGGAGTTGTCATCTTATTTTCAAAGAATAGAGTCATACCTTATGAAGTGATAACTAATGGAAGAGTAAAGCAGAATTTCCAAGTTAATGAGGGAAAAATAACTTGATCAGCTCCTCAAACATAAGGAAAAGGAGCAAGAACAATATAAAATGACTAATAAACACAAAGTAAAGTGGAAGGAATGAAATCAACCACGATGGTTCTTGTAATATTAAATACAAACAGATTGAATTACAAAAATTAAAAGCCAGATATCAGAGTGGGTTAGAAAAGAAAACTTAGCTAAATGCTACTTATTACTTTATTGTTAATGTGTTTGTAAGAATATTTGAAATGCAGAAATGCATACAAATGATATTGGGAAATGCAAAATAGTTGGCAGAGTCAATTCGTATAAGAAAAGGAGAAATAGTATAAAAAGTAATGTTGAGTAAAAAACAACAGGCAGGTTTATTTTGAAGATTAGTTAAAAATATGGAAGTATCAAACAACATATCTGCTAACATATTAAAAAATAAAATGTGGCTAGATTATAAAATTTTTGCACATAATCTCTGATTATTATCAATATATTTGGTGCAGATGTCCAAATACATTTTTAGCATCTACTGATGTGCTGTAAATTCATCTGTCATTTCCAATGGAGACTGAATAAAATAGGAATAGAAAAACATTAAAAGCCAGTCTTTGAAATTTAGAATAAACATTTGCTATTAGTTTTGTTTTGGTAATGATCAAGATACTCAATTGCACTGCTATTTAACATTTCTTTGAATAGTTTAGCAAATGGAATAGTAAAATATCCAAAAGGAAATTATCCTTCTCATATTCATTATTTTGTCCCTAGAAATCACAGGAAGTCAGTAAAAAAAAAAAGGGATAAGGACAATTTGATCAGTTGCTAGATATAAGGTAAATACATGAAATCAATAGCTCTTTATTCTGACACTAAGAATCTAGAAATAAAAGTGCAAATAATTTAATTTACAATAATGGCACAACTATAAAATGCTTAGTGATAAGTTCAACAAGATAAGTATAAGACCTATATGAAGAGAACTAAAAATTTTTTTGACATAAAATCTGAAAAAATGGATTGACATTTCTTGTTCTTAGATGAAAGATTCAGTAGTATGTAAATGTCAAGTCACCCAAAATAAATATACACATTTAAAGCCTTTTCATTTCAGCTATCAACATGGTTGTTTTTGAGCTTGGATGAAAAACTTATGAAGTTTAGGTAGAAAGTTAAATGCCTGAGAAAGAAAACGTACTGAGGGGTAAATTTGTTGCTCATATTAGAATATTTCCTAAATAAGCTTCTATACATTTATTATAATTAATATTATTAAGAATAGTGAGGCAAGTTGGTGAAACAATATAAAAATCTAGAAATATATTTTGGTACAGAAGAGAATTCAACATGATGAAGGTGATAGATAATTGCTCAGAAATATGATAAATTAGAAAAAAATAGTTTCTTTATGAGTGGTGATGACACAATTGAAGGAAATACATATGAATTCTCTTATATATCAGAATAAAATAAAGTACAAATAGAATAAGACATAAATGTAAAAAATAAAACAAAAGCCTGGATGAAGAGACTAGAAAAACAGAAACTATAAAGGAAAAGGAAATATTTGACATTGTAAAATAAAAGTCTTTTGAATGGTAGGAGATTATAAACAAGGTCAGTAGACTAAGAAGATAACACTCCCCCTGTGAATGTGATATAGATGACAGAGTATTTATAGTAATTGTATGTAGAAACTTCTTACTCATAGACAAGAAAAAAAAAGGTAACTTAATAGGTTAACAGGTTTAAAAAATAGTTTAGAGGAAAGCAAATTGAAATGATCAGCACATGTATGAAAAGATACCAATTAAAGTAACAAAGAAAGGTGGCTTTTATTTAATCAGACTAATGACGCTTTAAAAATGATCATAACACTTTGTGTATTGTGGATGTGGTGAAAGATATTCTTATACATGAATTTTTACAAAGCAATTTGTCAAAATTTATTACAATTAAATAAATATATCGTTTGTTCCAACATTCCCACACATGACAACCCCACAGAATAAAAGCAGCCTTAAGTAAGGATATGTGTATAAGAGTGTTTTTTGGTGCATTATTTGTAGTGGCATAAAACTGAAACCAATATAAATACTGTCAGAGGGAATGGTTGTTTACATTGTGGTGCATATCATGTACTGTTATATAGACCTCAATAGAATGACTCAGTGCTAAATCAGATTACTGGTGAGGTAGGATGTGATAGAGAGGTTCCTGGAGGTATGGTTGAGTAAAAAATAGTCTAACAAAAACTATGTAATTTCCTATTTGCTAAAAACAAACAATAGCCATGATTAAAAATTCTTTTATAAGTAGTTTACATGGTTGTGTATTTGTATCTACAGAATTATGAGTATGAGGAAAATCTTTCAAAGTTGTATTGTCAGTTGTTAATACTTGAAGAGGAAAGAAATGTTGCCCTGGAGTGACTGGAAGGTTCCATACATAGAAGGAATCAAGCAGAAAAGGAAACAGATGTGCACTAAAAATAGTTATGATTGTGGTTATATATAGGAATTTATATACAATTATATATATGTACCAGGAAATAAGAATTTAAAAATTATCATAGTTTCTTTTGTGGGTTTTTGCTTTCATGATAAGTTGAGCCTACAAACTTACCTCTTTTCTCCTAAAAATACTAAGACAAAAAATTATTTTCAGCACAGTAACAGTGCTGAAAACATGGAAGGATGCCACCAAGTATCCTGAGAGTAGAAATTTTTAGCAGTTCTGCAACAGATAGGATCAAAGAGAAAAAAGCCCATTAGTGCTGACTGGCCTTTGATTCAGCAGAGATGAGGATGGGCCTGCCCAGGAGGCCAATGGATGGGATTCAAGTGGTAGACTATAGATAGGTTCAGAGTAGAAAGATACTGGAAGGGAAGGGGGAGAGGTTAGTGCATAGGGTGACAAAATGAAGGCTCTTGAAACATACATACATCAATGGATTCTGCATGTGTGACTCCTGGCCTTTCTGTAGTGGACTTTACTTGTTGTGACATTCAAATCTTGATGCATTGAAGGAATATCTATAGAGGGAAGAAGAAAAGACTGTGGACCCAGAGGTCTATACTCAATCTTATATTGTAGATGAGTATCATAGTTTAGATTACTGTTCAGCAAATCTCAGTCTCCTTCTTGCCCACTCTGGGCAAGGTTTACTTTTCTGCTCTCTGGATTTGAGCTTGGTCTTGGAATATTAGTGGGTATGATGGGAGCAGAGGCTTGAAATGTGCTATACAGTTGAGCTTGATTCCCTGAGAGCTGCTGACCTTCACTACAAAAAGAAATGCCTTAGTAGCTTCTGCTTCTTCCTCCTAATCCAGAATGTAACCGTTGGAATTGTTGCCCTGGTTGACCTGCAGTCTGAAACAGAACTATCCTACATAAAGTGTGAAAACAAAAGCTTTTTGTTGTGTGCACTGAGATTCTGTGATTTCTTGTTATATAACAATAGTTGAATGAGACAGTATGTAATAATTTTGTAAAGACCTCTCTGTTGTTATTATACAGGTGTAAGAAAGCATATGCTCACTGAGCTTTCCCAGAAAAGCAATTGGATGTATTGCACAAATTTGACATCTTTAAACCCACTACATTTCTCTCAAGAAGGTGAAGAGGTATGACGCTAGTTTATATGTGCCATGTTGCTAATCAGTATTGACATTGCCCCACAACAGCTTGGAGGTATAATTCAGAGACTGTCTTTTGCAAAGGAGATGACCAGTATTTCAACAGTATGTCTTCCTGGAAGGGCAGATTCTGCTATATCAAAAGATTCCAGAGGGATGTGGACATATTTCATATCCCACATGTAGAACAAAGCTTCAAACAACCACTTACTTGAAGCCAGCAATTAAAAAATATAATTTTTAAAAAATTTAAGCAAAGTACCATACCAAGTGAAAAATAATCATAATAAGGAACATAAGAAAGAAAGAGAGACATGGAATGTAAGAAATAACAATAAACACTGAAGGGAGTAAAACTTAAGATTGAATTTAAATGACTTCATAAGAAAGTTGTGAAGTTTAATATACTTGTTAGGAAAGGATTTTCAAAGTTCAAGAGCTGAACTGCTAGTAAGAAAGCTGGCAGGGAAGGGAAACCAAAACCATGTCATAGTTTTAATGGTCATATTTTATTAGGGCAAAAGATCTCATACAGTGTTAATTCGGACAGTGATATGCAAATATAGGTTAAGATATGCTAAATTAAAGGTAACTACTAGTAAAAAAAGAAATGTCATCTATATCTCACTCTGGTACAGAGGGCAAATTTGCTACTTAGCCAGGGTATTAAATATAGTGCCTCCCTCTCAGGCAACGTTTGGGTAGATCTGCTAATAACTCATCTATGTACCAAGTTTTCTAACCATTTCAGGGCAACATTTCCTTCCTTTGCAAGTGCTAACAACTGATAATACAACTTTGAACAATTTTCCCCATACTCATAATTCTATAGATACAAAATACATAAACATAATTGGCATTTCTTGAGTTCCTCAACTGTGATGCAAACCTTCTTGTGTGCAACATCTCCTTGTGCCACTTTGAATCAACCTTTGGGACTTGGCAACAAAGGAAACTCATGAGAACATGGAGCTTATGGTACTTTCAGTGTTGTGAATAATAATATCCTTTATCTTTGACCCAGGAATCTCATGTCTTATGTCAGCATCTATGAAAACATGGCAGACTGATTTGTTATCTTGCAAGCAAGATAAATGTTATGTTGCACTGTTTGTTAAATGTTTTCAATATCATTCCTGGATAAAAGGCACAGTATGCTCAGAATGAATATAATTGCCATAAAACTTTTATAACACAAGACGACAGCATAGCAACTGAATATATAAAACTAAAACTTCTAGAAGTAGGTTAATTTTATATTTTTTTAAAAAAAGTCATAGTTGAGAAACTTTAATATAGTTTTTTCTGAATTTAACAGATCAAATAAGCAATTATAAGTAATTTTAGGAGATTTGGCTATCACCCTCAAAAAGCTAGTGTGGATATATAATGAATATTTCTGGATATAGATATGCATATGGACACATACCATCTTACCTAAAAAGGTAATATAAATTAAGTGCCCCTGAAGCAGTTAAAAATATTGAATGTATATTGTAGACCTCAAAGAAAATTTTAATAAATACTCAAGAGTAGAAATAATTGTCTTTATTTGCTTGCCAAAATTCATTTAAACTAGAAATTTAGAACAACTAAGAAATTCTAACCTAACAGAAACTAAAAATTCTTTTAAATAATATTGAGATCAAGGATGGTATCAAATGTGAAATTGGAATGCAGAATTGATAAGAAATGTACTCTGTAGCAAAGGTTATGGTAATTGGACAAACTATAAGTGGTAGAAAATTTATAACCTATGCTTTTATTAAACAAAATGATCTCAAAATAAATGAATGAAGAATTCAGGCCTGGAAACTACTCTTAACTAACTTTTTCTTGGAAATGGTTCTGGTTCTTATGGCTAAATATAAACCTGTGTTAACACATTGTTCCATTTTTAGAAAAGAAAAAAATACAGCTTTTTACACTTTAAAGGAAATAAATTGGTTTGAAATGACTTTTTTGTCAGTTAGCATGTTTCAAGAATATACATATTATATATATATATATATATACACTGTGTATACATACATATATATAGTTTTTGTAGAAAATACTTAAATGAATTTTAGCAAATTAATTTTTTTTAAATTTCAAAATCAACTTTCAATGATTTAAGCCTACTTTTAGAGGTTAATATATATGGCAGTAGTCAGTGGTTGAAATTGAAAATGAAATTGGAAAATTATTTCCTTTCTTTTTATTTTAAAATCTAAAATGCTTCCAAGACTTTAATTCAGCATCTCTGAGCTGCATTGATTTTTCTGGCTTTTTTTGTTTTTTTTTACTTCTTGCAGCCTATTAATAAAATTTTTGACCTATAATATACAAAGTTTACATAAGACAGAAAACTAAGCAGACATAAATTTATAATTTGTCTAGCATCAGAACAAACAGAATGAAGTAAAATATGAATGCCAAACTCATAAGATCTAGCTGTCTTCATTTCTTTAAAATGTGAAAGGTGATTTAAGGAAAGCTTTGCAAGAAAAGTGGGATGAGAATTTGAAGTACAGTTATGGAAAAGTAGTTTGCTACAAATAGAGAAGAATGTTAAAAAAAGCACTTTGTATGCCAACCTTTTTCTGTGATTAAAACAATGTCTGAAAAAGTAATAACTTGCTCACTATACAACATATAGGTTGTGTGTAAACATGTAAGAATAATCCATATGAATTTTACATCTCTTTTATGAAGCCTCTCTGAACTTCTGATCTGAGTACTGTTTTTTTCCTTTTTGCCAAGACATCCTCTTCTTTCTTTCATGATATTTAAAGCACAATATTAAAGTTATCTATGTTTATCTTTCTCATTAGCCTAGGTAGCCTTAAAGTTTAACTAATGTCTCCATTTTTTATATTATCAGAAGTTTAGTGCTGATAATTCAGAACTGTAGTTAATAGCACTAAGTAAATGAGCACTGATATTTTGATTCTATTATCTTATTTTTTTATTATAAAGATGTGGGGTACATTTCAGGGTTAGGTATATAAACATTGATCATGCAGATACCCTTGTTGATGAGGTATGCCCCTCCCTCCCCTAGCAGTTTCCCTCAACTGCCAGTCCCACCCCCCCTCCCCTGACAGTTTTCCACTACTGCCAATCACTTTCTTATAGCATTATAATTGTTCAAGCCCATTTATGAGTGAGAACATATGGAACTCTGTTCTTTGTTTCTGTGATAAATCACTGGGTATGATCGACTCCAAATCCATCCAAGTTGCTGCAAAGTCCATATATTTGTCCTTCTTTATGGCTGCATAAGATTCCATTGTGTATATGTACCACATTTTTTTAATCCAGTCCAGCTTCAATGGGCAACATGGTTGGTTCCATGTTTTTGCTATTGTGAATAGAGCTACAACAAACATACGTGTACAGGTATCTTTTTTGTAGAATGATTTGAGTTCCTCCGGGTGTATTCCCAATAGGAGAATTGCTGGGTCATATGGAAGGTCTATTTCTAGTTCTTTCAGGAATGGCCACACTGTCTTCCAAAGAGGTTGTACTAGCTTGCATTCCCACCAGCAGTGTAAAAGCGTTCCTTTTTCTCCACATCCTCGCCAGCATCTGTTGTTGTTTGTTTTATTAATGATGGCCATTCTTACAAGGATTAGGTGGTATCTCAATGTGGTTTTTGATTCCATTATCTTATTAAGACTGGTTTATTATAGGAAAAAAAGTTGCTTGTTAAAATAGTGTGTAAATACTCTTTAGGCCTTAGGCCAACAAGCTTTTCAGAAATGCCCTATCAGTTTTCATGCTCACCAATATGATTTTGAAAATCTCCATGTCACCATGTTCTTTCCAGCATTAAGCATTGTAACTGTAAAATCTTAATTAATAAAAAAATCCCTCACTACTTTAGTGTGCTTTCTTTTCATCACTGGAGCAGTTGGACACTTCTAAGAGTTTATTAACTTCCATGAATTGGACAAATATAGTAGAAGGACAAATATATGAACTTTGCAGCAACTTGGATGGATTTGGAGTCGATCATACCCAGTGATTTCAGAAATGCCCTATCAGTGATTTAACTTCCATGAATTGTTCATGTCTTCTGGCCTTCATTTTACTGGGTTCTAACTCTAACGAAGCTAATAACTTTTTGCTTGTTTCATTTGGTACAGTTTTCTTCCAGTTTGTTTGCTTTTCAAATTTTCTTAGAATCTACTTTAATAAACAAAAAGTTTTGTGTGTTTAAAATCATTGAATCTTAGTCATGTCTTTTGCCTGGAAGATCTTCTCTGTTAAGAGCTTAGGTTCTTACCTTCATTTTCTTGTAACTATATAAAGTTTAAGTATCTTGTCTAGGTGTAAGAGTTCATTGTAGTTACTGGGTCTGCAATAACTATATATGTGGATTTGAGAAGAACTGACATCAGCTTCCTATCTAGAAACATATGGTATGTCTCTCCAATTTTTAAGCCATTTTTTAAACCTCAGTAGAGATTTGTTTTCTTTATATACAATCCTTGGGCCTTCTTTTTTTGATATTTTATTTTTTGATTACTTTTGCCAGTGAATTGTTCTATTACATTAAACAATTATTCTTACTATATAGGAAAGTTCTTTCTTTATTTTTGCAGAGTTAACTGTATCCCTTGAACTTACCCAACTCCCTTATTTACCAGTAGTTACCAAGATAATTAATTGGGTTTTTTTTTAAATAAAAAGTAATATCTAAAAGCAAAGTGGCACCTCATCAACTAGGGTAACTGCATAATGAATATTTGTATACCCAACCCTGAATTGTACCCCACATCTTTAAAATTAAAAAAAAAAAAAAAGTAAAGTGGCCATTTTAATTTTATTCTGGATTTTAATGGGACTTGTTAATTCTTTACCCATTAGGACTCCTGTTTGTTGTTGTTTTGAGATTTATCTTGTAACGTTATTCACAAGATTTGTTTATTTCAATTTGTATAATCAGGAATGGATACTGAATTTAACAAATACCTTTTTGACGTGTATTAAGATCATTTTATGGTTTCAAAAAGTATTGAAAGTGATATATTAATCAATATTTACTGTAAATCATTCTTCAAGAAATATGACCTAGTCTTGGTCATTATTTTAATATAATTGATTTACTATTATTTACTATTATTCTTCCAAATATTTAGTATAATCACAAATTTCTAGAGTTTTCCTGGACTACTTATACCCCACATTCTGCCCTTATTCTTTAGTTCTTATCTCAGTGATTTTACATTGTCACTTTAGCTTAATACTAAACTTTTTTTCCCCTTCACTCTTGCATATCAAATGCATTCAGCTCAAAGCCAGTTCTACCACTATATAAGTGGAATCTCTTCTCCTATCCATCTCTCCACTATTCCTCACTGTTCTTCACCCCATTTGTTTGAATGACCTCCTAGATGGTCCCTCTACCTGCCTCTCTTGCAGCCGTTATCTTAACACACATCTGATCATGTCATTTCAATTTGTCAATTTAAGCAAAGATGTCCTGGTTACATTTCACTGTGAAGCTGAAACTCTTTACTGAGTCATTTTCAGACTTGTACCATCAGGTCTCCACTATTTCCCTCGTTTTAGCTTTGCTACATTGCTTAATTTTACAGAAACATGATATGAGATTTTCACAGCCTAGAACGATGACTGCCTTGTTTTCTGTTACTTCTCTCCTTGGCTTGGCATCCACTTCATCCTGGAAGTGCTTTATAGCTCCTTGTATTTATACTGATTCCAGGTGTCTTTCCATTCTACTCCCATTCTATCCTTCACATTTATATTTCACTTATTGCACAATATTTTAATTAACTTTCTTGCCTCTTTCTCCAAAGAGAACTTCTTGAAAGCAATAGTTGTGTGCCTTATTCATCTTACTCACTGTGCCTTCTAAATAAGAGAGATTCAACAAACATTTATTGAGTGAGTGAATGGATATGTGAATTACCTATACCCTACTTAATAGTGTAATAGTGGGATCTGCAGTTTAGTCATTTCCTCTTTCTCACTGCTACCAGACTTTTCTTTCTAAAAGATAACTCTAATCCTTTGACAACAACATCGTAAATCATTAACACCCACATGATAAAGTACTTTAAGCTGTCTTTTCTCCAGACTTTATAGCCCAAGACTGTGGTTCTCAACTCCAAAGGTAGGTTAGGATCCTCTGGGAACTTTGCAATTTTCAGGATAGTGAGTCCGTGTCCCAGACCAGCTAAATCCATTACTGTGGGTTAGCCTTAGCATGGGCATTTTCAAAAAACCCCATGATTCTAATGTGCCACAAGATAAAGCTTGCACTGTCCACAGCTTCAGAATTTCTTTTTTCTTTTTTTCTGAGTTGAAGTCTCACTCTTGTTGCCCAGGCTGGAGTACAGTGGCATGCTCACTGCCACCGCAGCCTTGACCTGCTGGGCGTAGGTGATCCTTCCGCCTCAGCCTTCCAAGTAGTTGGAACTATAGATGTGCACCACCACGCTCGGCTAAGCTTCAGAATTTCTAGCAGCTTCCGGTCATTCAATTTATCTGGAAATGTCTGAGCTAAAGGTTTATCTCCATAACTGATCATTCTTCCTCGCTTTCTGCTGAGACCTGCTCCATCACTCCGAGTTCAACATCAAGGCCCTGTTGCCCTACTTGTCTGGACCCTGTGAGTGCCCTGCCACTGCTGGTGCTTCCGCCTCATGGCGTGGCATGGGTCATGGTTGCTGTTCAGGACAGATGCCACCATCTACCCTGCAGGCACCCTCAGATCCTCAGTATGTGGAATTCAGACCACATTCTTTGGAGTCCTCCAGATATTTGATATCTGCATTTCCTCTGCCCAAGCTGTCCTGGACACTGGGTTGAAGAGGGAACTGTGTCTTTCTCATCTCTTTGTGTTGTACTCTGTTAAATGACCATCAGATGAACCAAAAGTACCTTATTCTCCAAGAGGTATGGAGTTTGGAGGACTGGGCCCATGACCTTGTGAGCCACAGCAGATATTGTCTTCTGTGTAGATTCCCCTCTAAGGAGATTACTTTTTCACTGGCTAAGGTGGATGGTAGTTTTTCTGACTTTCTTCTTTACTCTTCTTTAAAATGAGGAATTTTTTTTTCTTTAAATCTAGGGGAGCCTCTTAGTTCCTCATATTTTCTAAACAGTTCTCTATAACATTATTGTGTGCCTTTCCCGCTAAGTTGATTAAATTGATTTCATGATCTGTGTGATGCAGGATGGGTGGGGATGGGAGAAGGATAAGAAATGAGCATGTATTTGTGTGACTGGTTCTGTGTGAACAGACAACACACAGCTTTCTTGTTTAAGGTAAGGTGTCCTGAGGGTTAAGAGTTCTTCATACTGAGCTGGTTCTGATTCTAGTTCTTGTTTCCTCATTTGTAACCGGTGTTCTGGGGCAGTTGCTTAACCACTCTATGTCTCAGTTTCTCTATTTATAAGACAGAAATACTAGTTCCTGTGTCATGGGTGGTTTTGAGGATTAAGTAAGTTAATATATAAGAATTATGCCTGACACATAGAAAGTGCTCAATAAATGTTAGTTGTAATGATAATCATGATAATTATACTTTAACACTTACAACAGCCATTTGAGATTTCTGTTTATTATCCCCATTTTAGGGGGGTAAAAATGGAACCTCGGAAAAGTTAAATCACTTGTTACACAGTCGGCAGATTCAAATCCATATCTGTCTCACCCCAAAGCCCGTGCCTTTTGTATTATCCCATATTACCTCTGAAAAAGTTATTAAGGTATTTAAGCCACTAAAGTATTTTGAAGTCTATAATTAGCACATTTTTGGTTTTCGTTTGAGAGAATATTAACTTTTAGCAAACGTATGAATGGGATTAAAAAACATATTCTGTGTGTGGCCTGATCTGGAGTAGGGAGAGGCTATTACAGGGTGATGAATTGGGGATGTGAGACGATGAGTTTTGAATGAACACAAAGAGGCGAAGTCAGGGAGTAGCAGAGATTTTGTGGCCTGGAGGGCTCGGTGAGTCTTTAGAATTGTATCCTCATAAGTTGTGGATCCAAGTTCTGCTTTCCCAAGGTATATGAGGGTTTTCCAAAAAACTCAGAATGTATTTATTTTTAAAATGTGTATTTATTCTCACATTTTTAAACTTCAGTCACCTTTAAAGTATTCCCTGTTTGAAGCAATACACCTATCAATACTTTTTTCCATTGGCCAAAACAGTTTTTGGACTTGTCAATGTTGATGCCTTTTAGTGTTTCTGCTGTTTTTTGTTTCACCTCTTCCACATCAGCAAAACTTCCCTTTGAGAACTATTCTCATGTGGGGAAAAAAAAGTCACTTGGAGCAAGATTGGGTGAATAGAGAGGGTGGGGAACAGTGGTCATGCTGTTTTTGGTCAAAAACTGCTGAAAACTCAGTGTGGTGTGGGCAGGTGCGCTCATAAATCACTCATCATGAAATACGCAAACAAATTGAAAGAATCTAAAAAAAAAAAAATTCACTGAGGCCGAACACAGCCTCTCACAGCAACACTAACTGGTACACTGATGCTGATGGGTTCCTAGAACACTCACCTAGCAGGGGAAGCCTATAATACAAGGGACCCACCCTGCAAAAAATAACTCCAGATGTTGGGTCCTCCTTTGTAGAAATCTTTGCTCGATTATGAATGGAGTGAACAGAAATGTTGCCAAAACCCCATCTAAAGGGGAAGGTTAAGATTTGGACTCTAATTTTTAACTATTAATTTAAAATTCTTGCAGAAGAATAAGAACTAAGTGTCTTCTTATCCCATAATCATAAAATTAAGGTGAATTGACCCAAAGGCAGTGCTAATAAAAAAGCAGAAAGTCACATTAGTTATAGTTGTCTCAATCAATTACTTACTTGATTCTCTGCAACTCTTGCAGTATGCATCTCATATTAAATGCAGATCCAATCTGACTGTGCAGTTTGAATGGCAGCCTTGCTGTGATCTCTAGAATATATACTTCTGGCAGCTGTGACTTTTCTTTTTTGTAGTGGCACTTAGTAGCATACGCAGTTTTGGGGTTAATCTTCATTTTCCATCATAAACTCTGTGCTTTGCAGCTTGGTTGTCAATCCTCATTTGGGTTATCTTTTTAGAATAAAAAGTATCTTCTGTGTTCTCTTGTGACTTTTTATGCATGGGATCTTTGGGCTATTCAATACTGAAATACAAGACATAAAAGGGAAAATACGTGCTTATAAGCCTAAATATATGGCTTCCAGGGGAACTGTTCTTGCTTATATAATTATCTACAGTATGACTTTTTTTCCACATAGGATGTGTTTTAAAAATAGCGTATGTTTTATTTCTCTCTGCAAAACTGAAAACATTATTTTGATTTCTTTTTAGGCATTTAGATTTTGGTTTTTTAAAAAAAATCAGAATCCTGTATATCTAATTCTATTTAAAAGATCACTACTGAATGGCCAGTGGGTAAGGTAACATTATGTTTCTAAAACCTTTCCGGTTCCTCTTTTACCAGACCTTAAGACTAAGCAGTCATCTATTTACTTCCAGTATTTGGTTTTTAAAATGCCTTACATCAGTTTTGGAACAGGGTAGGAATATTTTTAAAATCTTGTTTTCCTAACAGAATGATCTTACTTGGATTTGTATATGACTTTGTTGTATATTTCTGACATTGGTAACTGCATCTTTATGTTATCTTCATCTTTGCTCCACTAGCGTTCTAGAGCAGTTAAATGCTTCTAGGAAATGAAGGTCATAACCCTTGATTTTTGACTTGCCAAGATTAACTGTTTTCCTATGACCAGTATATGTCAGGTGCTTGTCTCACTCAGTCCAGCCAATGATAAAAGTAACTTGAAGGTGTCTGCATTAAACATTTCACTTTGCCATATTTTGTGTTGTTATTTTGTGACTGACAACTGGCTGCCGACTGTAATGAAAACATAAGATCAGAAACTCATTTTAACCATCTCTACCACCTTATACTTATTTATTTTTCTAGAATTGTGTATAAAAAGAAATGCCAGCTTATTGGTTCCCCAAGGAAATAACAAATGAGAGGTGGCAGATCAGTCACAGGAAGGAGCCCAGAATTCTAGCCTCTCAGTTTTTCGATGTAGATTATCTAAGTCTACAATGAAATACTTCCTTTACCTTTCTTAACTCCTGTCTAATGAATAGACTGAAAATGTTGGAATTCTTCAAATTAATGATAGCTTCTACTATCATATTTTACTAAAGGTATTTGGAATTAGATTATTTGGAATATCAGTAAGTGACAGTTACTAAAATTATTTGCACACCATCTAGGGGTAGGCCGAAGTCAATAAGGGGAGCGCACAAAGGATGTGCCAGCTGAGCTTGTTGGTCTACTGCGAGCTTTTGGATACCTCTCTCAGCTATTGACTTTTCATTTTAGAAATAATCATACAGTAATCTCTCGCCAGCTGAGAAGCTTAACGTTCTGGAAAAGCATTATGGTTGGCACAACTATGGTCTCTGAGGAAATAAGGGGTTAGGGTAGCATAATATTTCAAAGCATAGGCTTTGGAATTGAACAGACCTGGGTTTTGAGTCCTAGCTCTATAATTTATCTGCACGGGTAGGTTCCTTAACTTCCAACTCTGTTTTCTCACCTAAAGGACGGGAATAATAACATTGACTTTAAAAACTATGAAAATTAGATGAGAAAAAAATGTATTTCAGTTTGGGATCTAAAACCTAGGCAGCATTCAGTAGATGATCTCTTAACTACTTAGGAGAAAAATTTAAATTATATTGACTATGTATTTTAAAACTCATTAAATACAATTTCTAAAAGTATGTGTTTCAAAACAATCTACATTTGATGGTACTAAAACC
Organism: Tarsius wallacei; assembly: GCA_963574415.1. Classification (NCBI taxonomy): domain Eukaryota; kingdom Metazoa; phylum Chordata; class Mammalia; order Primates; family Tarsiidae; genus Tarsius; species Tarsius wallacei. The sequence goes on along the minus strand of CAUYQG010036057.1, from coordinate 7,523 downwards.
TGCTTTGGAAGGCAACTTACTCTCATACCTTTTCTTATATTGTTTTGGGGAATAATGATTCTTTTATTAAGTAGTTAATAGTGCTAGACTTCTTTTGTATTTTTCTTTTGTCCTTTACATGTATTAATTTCCTCCTTATGTCAGTTCTATGAAGTAGATACGGATATTATTCCCTCTTTATAGGTAGAGAATGGAGCTTTAGAGAATATGAGAACAAGAGTTACTTTCCCAGAAACTAGTGTAAGAGTTAGAATTTGACATCAGTTCTGCCAACGGGGCCTGAGTTGTCACTAAGGAGTGACACACACTCTCCCACATCTCTATGTTCTATAAAGTTTTTTAAAAATAAAGTTTTATAATAGCCCTTACTTGTTTCACTTTTTTATCATTTACACTGCTATATAGCCTTCATAACATCTTTTTTTTTCAATGTGAGCACGATAGTTTCTCAAAATTATCTTGCTGTTAAAGTGCATGTTTTCCTGAGCTCAATCTGCTCAAATATTGAAAGTGAAAGGAATGAAAATTTCTCCTCGGCCGGGTGTGGTAGTTCACGCCTATAATCCTAGCACTTTGGGAGGCAGAGGCTAGAGGATTGCTGAGCCAAGGGGTTCAGACAATCCTGGGCAACTTGGTGAGATCTCGTCTCTATGATAAATCAAAAAATTAGCTGGGCATCGTGGCACGTGCCTTTAGTTCCACCTGCTTGGAAGGCTGAGGCAGAAAGAACACCTGAGCCTAGCAGGTCAAGGCTGCGAGCATGCCACTGCACCTCAGCCTGGGCAGCAGAGTGAGAATCCTACTCAAAAAAAAAAAAAAAAAAGAAAAGTTCTTTTTTTCCTACCCTGGTTTCAAAAAACCTGGTCTTTAGGGCTGAGTCACAGTAATTATCAGTTTGCTTGAGGGGAGTAAACTAAACAGCATATTGATTAAATGATCAGAGAGGTAGAAATAAATATTCTTAAATCACTATAAAATATTTCTAAATTACAGCTGGCTAGTGGTCATTCTATATTGCATTTAAATGACCATGATTTATATATTTTAGAAACTTTCTACCTATTATATGCTGTGGTTTAGATGTGATTTGTCCCCTCCAGAACTCATTTTGGAATTTGATTCTCAATGTGGTAGTGTTGAGAGGTGGAACCCAGTGGGAGATGTTTGCTCATGGGGTCAGATCCCTCATGAATATATTAATGCTGTCTTCCAGGAGTGAGTTCTTCCTCTCTGGAGAGCTGGATTAGTTGCTTAAGAGCAGGTTGTTCTAGTGTTGGCTGTCTTTTCATGTGCCTGCTCTCCTGTCTGTTTTCTGCTATGAGTTGAAGTAGCATGGAACCCTCCCCAGATGGGTTGCCCAATCTTAGACCTCCCAACCTCCAGAATTGTGAGCCAAATAAGCTTCTTTTCTTTATAAACAACCCAGTCTCAGGCATTCTGTTATACCAACACAAAACAGACTACCATATTGTCTATTTATCTTCCCAAGAGATAGAAGAATTGAGTCCAGAAATCAAACAGACCAAGAATTTGTATATTATCTCCATGACCTGTGAGCTCTGGCTGATCTTGGGAATATCACCTAACTGGAGTATGTCTCCTCAACTCTGTAATAGAGATAAAAATAACCATACAGGTTTGTTTTGAAGATTAAATGAGTTTACATTTCTGCTAACGTAGTACATACTAGACTCTCAATTACTGATAGCTGCTACTTCAACTACTACAATTTTTGTTATTCTATACATTTCTTTCTGGAAAAGACATGTTACGTTCCTAAACAATGGAGTACACTTCAGTTAAAGAAATTTTAGAGACAGCTTTATTTAAAATACATATTGCAACACTGTTAGTGTAGTGGGTGCTATAGGAAGATCTGGAGCTCAGACAAAGTTGATGCCATGGTGTTTCAGATGTAGAATTTGGGTGCTTGGGATGCATGAATTCTTAACCTGCCAGTCATTTATTCATGTACTCATTAATTTTTATTTAGATTTCTACTATGTTCTGATCACTGTTCTGGATGATGGCTCTCTATGCTTAACTCTAAGAGTATATAGTAAGTAGTATAAGATTAACAGGATTTCTCCATGGGCATTTTTCTTAGTTGTCCTCAACTAGGAGGAAATATATGTAACAATATATGCTTTCAGACTTAAATTTAAAAATCCTTGAAGTAGAGATATTGAGACCCTACTTGATGGAATTGTAAATTGAGCCCTGACTTTTTCTGGAGTAAAATTAAACAGCAACCCTTCTAAATTCTGATCTGACCAACACACAGTTTGAAGTGCCTGAATTCTGTTACATGCCAGAACATGTACAACTCCAATTGGTATAATCCGTCAAAGTGTCAGATGAGCCCCTCTGTTTCTATTAGATTCATGGGAGGAGTGAGGGAGTGACTCCATGTGTCTCAGAAAGTGCAGCATATGTGGTGAAGCATCTGATGGTACCAAGCTGAGTTGTGGTAGGAGGTACAGAAGTAGCAACGTCAGATAGTAGGATGCCTGGGCTACATGTGTGGGTTTTAGTATAATAGACTTCAGATTTTGTAGATGGGGGAAATAAGGCTTAGAGAGGGGAAATGACTTAGTGGAACTCTTTAATCCTTTAATGGCATGCTTGCCTGCCTTGGATACACCAGTACATTCCCTTCTCCAGGCCTTGGTATTTGGCTATTTCCTCTACCTGGACCCTTCTTCCCACTGACATTGTTGAATGCCTTATTCTCTCAGTCAGGTCATTAGTCTGAAATCCTTAAAGAGTTCTTCCCTCCCTCACTGTCCTATTTAAGATGCCTCTCCTTCCTCTCCCTCTCTATCCCTCTACCCTGATTTATTTTTCTTCATACCACTCAGCACCATCTTACATTGTGTTATATATTGATTGTTGTGTCTTTCTGTCTCTCCTTCTAGAATGTAAACTCCACAAAGGCAGATCATCTGTTCTCTTTAGGGTTATATTTTCAATGTCTAGAAAAATGCTTGGCACATTGTAGGAACTAGATAAATATGACTTGAATTAATGAATACATACACTTATTAATCAGATATCTATGTGTCTCTGATTACCAAGAATTATGTTGGTTGCCGAGGATACAATTATAAATAGGATACCATCACTTTAGTCAAGATCTTATTTTCAAAGTGGAAGAGAGACAAGTATAACAGAAATTTAATGGGCGTTCTGTTCTGTGACAGGGGTATGAATATGGTGATGTGAAAACACATAGGAGGGTCTTCAGACTTAGGGATCAGAGGAGGCATCCTGGAGAATGTGATATCTAAGCTGAGTCTTAGAAGAAGCTGAGGAGTAGGAGATGCTTGAGTGAAGCAACATGTGGAAAGTTGGGCAGGGAAGGCACACGAGGCAGAGACCCCCAAATGGAGGTACTAGAGGACCAGTGAGCTCAGAGCATCTCAGGGGTTATAACTATGTGCCTGCATGAAATCTCAAACTAGGTTTTTGAACAAGTTGAATATGTACACGATTGGATATGTTGATGGAATCAATAATGTACTCAGTGTTTATTTTGTGACAGTGAAATGCCGTATTATATGAAATAGTGTATCGAAAGACTGCTTTTCCCACTTTCACAATTTTGAAGGATCTTGGAAATATTTCACATCTGTCTTCCAGGTTAGTGTTGTCATAAATAGAAGTCTTCTGGGGTTATCTAACAAAGTTCTCCAGTGCTTTTCATATTTACTTTCTAGGTTCATTCATTTATTAATTCAGTAATAAGCATTATAGAACAACTCCTTTGTGCTAGGCTTAATGAATTGAAATGGACAAAAACTCTTACACTCATGTGATGAAATTCACATCTTGAATTTTTGTGATATAGTTCTTTTTTGACCATGGATATGATGGTATTACTGAGAGTGTTATCCCCACAGATATCAATTTGCATATGATTAGGAAACCTACTTTTGCTCTTTTTTTCCTTCTAAAAATTACATGTGGTTCATATTTCTGATCAGTGTTCATCTGCTGTTGTAACTGAGTTTGTCAATTGTAGCCATTGTCTGCTGATTTCCTGTTATCATGGATTCGTTTTCAGTACTCTCCTCCTGCTGTTCCGTTTGCTTCTCTTTTCTTATTACTTCCACAGAGTCGTCTTAATGTGTTTGCTCAGATCACTATTATTTATATTACTATGCATATCCAAAATTTATTTCCAACTGGGAATTGTAGTGCAATATGATTATGTATTTCCTTCTTTTTTTTTCCCTGAAGCAAATGATGACTTGTTTATTTGTGTGCTTAGTTTTCTCTGTACTAACTACGAATTTTCACACTATCCAAAGGCCTCTTAATACAGTCCTCTGCAAGGTGGGTTGCATTCTGGAACACTCTTTTCTCCCCTCCCCTCCCCTCCCCTCTTCTTCCCTCTCCCCTCCCCTCCTCCTCCTTTTCCCTTCCCTCCCTCCCTCCCTCCCTCTCTCTTTCTTTCTTCTTTTCTTTTTCTTGTGGTTCTGTCTCTCTGGAGATCTCCGTCTACTATCTAAACTGATTGTTTTGTAGGTCACCTTCTCAGTCATCCTGAAACTTCTCTTTGCAGTTTAGTTATTGAGGATATTTTAGTTATCTAGGGTATTTCCTTTGCCTTTCTTCAGAGTCCTTTTTTCTGTTACTGAGACAATCCTATCTTTCTCTTTCTTGGTCCTTCCTTTGTTTGGGTGGAACATGCTTTCTGATAACTTCATCAGATTGAAAGGGAGGTATGACAGCAAAGTGCACCACGATGGCAGTTCCTGAGAAATCTGCCACTTGAGTCACACTGCTCCCATCTGGACCAGTGGTCTTCTGTGACTATTGCTTATCTGTCCTCCTAAGATCTCTACCATCATCTTGGACATTCCCTTCTTTCTCCTTGGTGGAAATTTTTGGTTTCTGTGAACTTATTTTTCTCTTCCTTGGAAGAACAGCTTGTTTTAATGAAGTGCATCCTTCAACAACGTCCCGAGAAGTGGTGCATGGGAGAGCTATTTATAAAATTCTTGATTTTGAAAAATGCCTTTTTTATTACTCACTCAACCCACAGTTTAATTGGGTAAGGGACTTGAGGTGGAAATCAGTTTCCCTCAATTTTTTTTTTTTTTTTTTTTTTTTTTAGTTGGAGTCTCACTCCATCACCCAGACTGGAGTGCAGTGGCAGCTCCCGGCCACCACAGCCTCAACCTGCTGGGCTCCGGCGATCCTTCTGCCTCAGCCGTCCAAGTAACTGGAACTACAGGCGTGCGCTACCACACCCAGCTAATTTTTGATTTATTGTCGAGATGAGGTCTCGCCAAGTTGCCCAGGCGGGTCTCGAACCCATGGGCTCAGGCAATCCACTCACCTCAGCCTCCCAAAGAGCGGGATTACAGGCTGAACCACTGAGCCCGGCTACCCTCAAATTTTTTAAAGACCTTTTTCTGTTTGTTTAGTTTCTGGTGATGAATCTGAAACTATCCTAATTCCTCATCTTTCTATGACAGTGATGTGCTTTGATTCATATTAATTTTCATCCTTTATGCTGGGAACTCACAATTCCTAATCTGGTAATCATGTGCTTCCCTTCTGGGAAATTTTCTTGAATTATTTGTTAATGATTTGCTTTTCAGTTTTCTCTGCTCTCTTTCTGGAAATTCGCTGATCCTGCTGTTGGACTTCCTAGCTTGTCCTCTGATTTATTTTTTTCATTTTTATTTTCTATAACTTTGTCTTTCTTTTTTTCTCTACCTTTAGGAGATTTCTTAAATATTATCTTCCAATCCCTTTTGGAAGTTTGTGTTGTCATATTTTTTTATGACAACACTTAGTTTGTGTTGTCATATTTTTAATTTTCAAGAGTCTTTTTTCTCTGAAGACGCTTTTTTTTTTTCTTTTTAAAAATTTATTTATTTATTATAGAGTTGTGGGATACAAGTGAGGATTAACTACATAAGTAGGCTACATGCAGGTAAAGTTTGAGTTTCTTTTTTTTTTTTTTCTGAGATTACAGGCTGATCCACCTAGCCCCGCCAGGAAACATTCTTATAAATAACTATGAACATTTTTAAATATTTCTATAAAAAAATTTCTAGGAGGTTGGCCAAAATGACATGTGTAAATTCATGTATGTATGTTTATACATAGTATTATATATGTGTGTGTGTGTGTGTGTGTGTGTGTATATATATATACACATACAGCATATACATGCATTAATGTGTGTATGTCTCTAAACTGACTTTCTTTTTTTATTTTTTTATTTTTTTATTGTGATATTGAGGGGTACATTTAGGGGTTAGGTACACAAATATGTCTCATTCAGGCACCCTTGTTTGTAAGAAATACCATCCCCAGACTGGTATTTACTGCCATTAATTGCTTCCCCTATCCCTCCCACCCCCCCATCGTTTCCCACCACTGTCAGTCATTTTCTTGTGGTAATAAGTTGGGTGATCAAGGTCTACTATATGAGTGAGAACATGTGATACTCAGTTTTTTGTTTCTGTGAGAGGTCACTCAGTATTATAGACTCTAGTTCCATCCAGGTTGCTGTGAAGATGCTTTTTTTATAGCATCATTTTCTTGTTTCATGTTGTGCCTTTTATTTTTCAGATAGTAGTAAGAATAGGATGGTGGCTATTGTTTTTGTTCTCCTTCTCTGTTTTTTCTAAGTTGCCTTTAAAAAATATTTCAAAAATCTTTTGTATTAGAGACATTTCTCACCTCTTGGGCAGGCTTTGGATATCTGCACCTTTTTTTAAGAGTTAAGAGGATTCAAAAGCTGTTTGGAAACTCTCAGCATATATATAAGGCTTATTAATTTGTGATCCAGCTGAATTATTTTGGGGGAACCCTTGGGTTTTAGCTATATTTATTTATTTATTTATTTTTACGTTGACTTGATCTGATTCCTCAGAGGTGAATATTGGTCTGGCTGCAATGTTCCAGGTGGGTGGAGAAAGAAACTTGGTGCTTAATGTTGCTTAGGTAAATGTGCATTTAATTCCTTCATTTTCAGTATTACGTCCCACCATCACTTATGTCTGGACCTCATAGAAGTCTGGGAGAAGGAATCTTTGGTCTTTTACCAGAATGGTAAGGGGCAGTTGCCCAGCAGTGTAGAGGTGAGTAGAGGTAGAAGAATATGCTTTGTAAACAGCTTTCCACATGGCTTCCTTGTTTTATTCACCTTCCACCCTTGCTTTTACCCACACAGTGCCAGAAGTACTCAATGCTGGCAACTTCTGAGGCTTTCAAGGATCCTTTGCAGTGATCAGAGTTAGTACTTAACACTTCCCATTGTCAGGCTAGGATGTGACTTTTGGAGTCTGCTAATTTACTTAGCAGTTATCAGTTTTCCAGTTCGCTATTGACTCTTATTGTTCTCATTCCTATAGTTTTTCTTTTTTTTTTTTTTATTATGTTATTGTGGGGTACAGTTAGGGGTTAGGCATACAAAAATGTTTCGTTCAGGTACCCTTGTTGATAAGAGGTGTCTCCCCATCCCCAGACAGATACCCACCACCATTAATCCCATCCCC